>SNQN01004014.1:0-17752 GCA_008642245.1 Bassia scoparia
TCAGGATTTCTCAGCCAGGAAGTCTAGAACGGTGAAGAACAAGTCTACGTGCAATAGAAGGTCAGCTCTCCCGAGGTAGCATCGACGGGAAGCCTCCACCCCTCTCTCAACCCAGAAGCTAGGGAAATATTGTAGCCAGGCCACGTCATCGACATTTTACTTGCTACAACAACTTGAAAATAATATTTTTTAAAATTCAAATAGAAAAATATTCAATTAAAGCAAATATTTTTCTTTTTAGATTAATCATCTATTATAAAATTAAATTTATTGAATATTGAAGATCATCAATAAAATTTCTTATTCTGAATAATTCTACATTTTGTACGAATTTCAAGCTTTAAATATGCTTAACATAAAGTGTCTAATATGTGTCGCATAAGTGACTTCATACATAAATTTATTAGACAAGCAAGTGAATTAAATGTGTCAAACACATATTTTAGCGTGTCTAGTGACGATATCCAATACGTATTATTGGATATATACGAGACACAACACACATGAAATGTCTATGCAATAAGTTGATGGTCCGGAGAAAGAGTCACTTGTGTGGAACTATAGTTTTGGTCTTTTGGGCAAGTAATTCATATATGCTAATGCTATGAGTAATAATGTACTCGTAAATCGCAATACTTTGTAGATGGCATATTAGTTTAAACTTTTTCCACATAATGTAAAACATTGTCTCACAGTTATGAAACATTTTCAACGTTAAAATTATACTATTCGCACCATCGAATCCAATTACGTGACTTGTTGAGTTTTTTTTGTATCCGACGAAAAACTCATTTTGTCGGACGCTATGCAAATAAAAATGCAATTACGATTTTATCACCCCTCCACTTCTTATGATGTATTGATGTACTTGGACGGAGTATTATTTTATTATTCACCTTTTTTTTTTTTTTTACTTTAAATGATATACTAGTAGTTGCTCGTGAGTTTGTTTGGGAAAAAAAAAATAATTGCATTAGTTATTTTGCAATAAATAAAAATAGTCAACTTGGTAAGTGGTGTAGAGTTATAGACAAGCAGTTGGGGAGGCTAGGGGCTAGAGCCCTAATTGTAGCATGATTGCATGCAATGGAGTGAGAGTGTGAGACAGAGACAGAATGAACACGCTTTGCTAATTACTAGTAATTATTGGCTAAACCCCTAAACCCAAACCCATACGTGCAAATCCATATCCATATCCACCTAGTTTACCTACACCTACATCCATCGTGATTCCATTAGAAACCGCTGTACTCTCTTCGATCCTAAATAGTTGATACATGTACTTCCTCCGTTTTCAATTAGTTGTAACAAAGGGGTATTTTTTGTGAGATATAAATATTCCTTTGTTGCAAGTAATTAAAAACGGAGGAAGTAAGATTATTCTATTATTTACTTTGTAACTTTGACTGTAATTTTTTTATACACAGATACAAATGTAACAATTATTTAAAATCGAAGGGAGTGCAATTAACATTATTACATTACTCTTGTAAAAAAAATTATTACATTGCACTATTATTTTTATTTTATTTTTCAAAAAAATAAAAAAAATAATTATTATTAGTGATTACATTTACAACTCTGACCTTCCTAAATTCTTCCATATCAGTTCCCCAATTCACTAACCCCCAAGTCCCAAACACCATTATTTATTCATTTATTCATTTTACCCACCATACCACCACCATTCTCAATTAACTCACACCCTGTGCAACGACTACTTTTTCTCCCTTTAATAAGGACTGAAAAAGTACTTGTCAACATAACAAAACAATAATTAACAATATCAGTCACGAACGTTCCAATTTCAAATGTTTACTCATTTTAATTTAGTATGTAGTCGACGTTCGTTTATATATCTTATAATACACCTAGCATAAATTTATAAAAATTAGATATTTTTGTATTATTCATCGAGACGAATTAAAAAATATTTTTTATTTGATTATATTTTGATCTATAATATTATGATATATTAAAAGATTTCTCATGTTGTGATAATGTTAAAATATTAAATGTATCTGCAATATTAAGAACGATGAAGTATTATTTATGAAATACTTCGTACTCCTATAGAATATCATTTGTTGTATTTATTTTGTTAAGATTTACATAACCTCCAACTACTTATAAACTTATAGTCACCACTTTGATATGTATTTGTATTATTAAATTTAAAATGTACAAATACTAATTAGAAATATCAATTGATGAGCAAAAAAAGTTGATAACGCACATCTAAACTAGACATTAGACAACCCTCGGGAAAAAAAGCATAGAGAATCTTATAAAACAACAACCAAAAACTCCACGAACTCCAATGAAAACCCCCAAAAACCCAGCGTTTCCTTCTTCACGCCCTCCATTCTTCTTCCTCTCTAAAATGCACATATCACTCCAACTTCAACTCACACCAACTCAACAATGCGCAACCACACACAAACTAAACCTCGCCGTCTCACCACCCTGCCACCGCCACCTCGATCTCGCCGCACCCACCACCGGTCTTCGCGCCCCTGCCTCCGCGAGCGACTCTCTCTCCTCAACCCTTCTTTCGTGCGAGGCTTCTAACCTCCACTTCCTCGTCTCCACCTCCGCCGCCACCGCTGCCTGAGCTGCGACGGTGCAAGACATTCTCGGCGAAGAACTGCTGACGTACGTCTCTTGAGTGGAGCCTGCCGTTAGGAAGTCGCGAGCGTGAGGTCTAGACTGGCGTGGTCTTGCGAACGGTTCCAGCATCGTGATGATACGAGTAGCGGATGTGATGTTGGTTTTCGGTGCAGATCGAGGGAATTGGAGTTTTGAGCAGAAGAAGTGCTACTTGTCCTTGTTCCCGAGAGTAGCATGGAGGAGATTGATGTGTGGCGGTGTGAGCATTACGGAAGCTAAGCGGTTTCGTGATTTGGGGAAATGGATGAGTTTGAGGAGTCCATGCCGATGAAGGACTTGATAGATCTTGAATTGCAAGCTAAAGATAGTAGTAAAACTAGTAATGGTGGTAGTAGTAGYAAGAAGGATTTCAAGGAGATTGCTGGAAGTTTCTGGGTTGCTGCTTCGGTGTTTAGTAAGAAGTTTCGGAAATGGGGGAAGAAGCAGAAGAGAGAGAATGAGCGTGGTGGTGGAAACGGTAATGGTGGTAATGTTGGTGAGATGAAGCTTGAGAATTTRAGGGGGAGGAGGTTGAGAGATACTCAATCAGAGGTTGGCGAGTATGGTTTTGGGAGAAGGTCTTGCGATACAGACCCTCGGGGTTCGATTGATTTCGGCCGAGCTTCAATTGACTGCGGTGGGTTTGGGAGGTCTTGCGATACGGACCCTCGGGGCTCGATTGATTGTGGTGGGTTTGGGAGGAGGTCTTGCGATACGGATCCTCGTGGCTCGATTGATTGTGGTGGATTTGGGAGGAGGTCTTGCGATACGGACCCTAGGTTTTCGATTGATTTGGGGAGGGCGTCGGTTGATTGTGGTAGAATCTCGGTTGATGAGGCGGGGAGGGGTGAGTATGATGCTCCGAGGGCATCGTGGGATGGGTATATGCTTGGTGGGAGGTCAGCATTGTCTCGTGGTAAYGGGAATATGAATGGCAATTGCAATGGCAATGTGAATGGAAATGGGAATGCACCTATGGTTTCTGTTATTGAGAATGCTATGGCTACAGTGTATGGGTTTGATAACAGAGTATTGGGTGAGGGAAAGATGAAGATGGAGAACGGGAGAAATGGGTTTGATCGATGTAGTTCGGTCAAGAGGGATGTGGGGGTGATTGAGGATGGGGAAGGGAAAGGATTATCGAATGCTAGGGTTTCACCTGCTGCTATTGGGATCTTCAATGGCACTAAGTTGCTTATAACTGAGAAGGAGTTGAATGAGTGGAGATTGAATTCGAATTCAGTCAGAGATGATAGCTCGGAAAGCTTTGAGACGGCATCTAAAGATCTGGCTTCTGTTTCGAGCAGCAGCAATGGGAAGGGTTTCAAGAAGTGCCGGCAATGGAGCAAGTTGTGGAGTATTTGGGGATTGCTCCATAGAAGAAAAGGCGGTAAATTTGGGGACGAAGAGGGTGGGGGAGATAGTGTAGTGAGCCCTGATGCTGATTCTGTGGATAATAGTGGAAGGAGGCTTGGACGAAGCCATAGTACCTCAAGCTCTAGGGGCTCTTCCACGTTAGTTAGTTCAGCTGGTGTAACGATGAATAGGAATGAATCGAAGGCGATTGTTAAGAGTAGACAGGATGCAGTAGTTTTACAGAGGAATCGAAGCGCTAGGTACTCAAACTCACCCAACCAACTCGATAATAATGGCTTGTTGCGACTTTATTTGACGCCATTGAGGAGTCGTAGGAGGAATAGATTAGGGAAAAGTAGGCTGAAGAACTCAAAATCTCTGGCTAAAAGTGTATTGAGGTTGTAGTACTGAAACATTAGCAGTTGAATGTTGATAGTATAAGTTCATCAGTTTCATGTCACTTCTGTAAAGACACTTACTTGTAATCCTTTTTCATGTTTGCTACTATGATGAAATTTAGTTAGTATTTTTAACTTGCAGAACACTTTGTTGCTTCTATTATTAAATAAGATGATCAAGATTTAAATTGTGGAAATTGTTGTTGTTGTGTGGATGTATGCATTCCTTTTGAGGAATTCACTATCTTGTCACGCTTCGTTTTAGTATCGGAGTGATTTTGGTAAGTTGGAGTACACCGTTGGCATGGGAGTGATCAGAAAATGTTTCCGACGACATGCTGATTCCGGTCATGAAATGAGTCTGTAGCTATCTGCCTATCTGTATGTAGTTGGATTGCAGTCATTTGTGTTGTTATAAGTTGGGTTAGCAAATTAAATTATGTTCTTCTAATGCCTACATAAATAGAAGGTAACACTTTCAAAGATGCAATTTCAAATTTCCAGTAGTTGTTTAAAGGATCTGAGTACATGTGAACAGTAGTTGGTGTATTGAATACAGAGCTTCCCAGTATAACCGTAAGGATACTTGATTAGCCATTTAAGTATTTTTGTATTTTCAATTTTCAATGATAGTTCCGCCAAGACTTTATTTTCAATATTTAGTGAGAAATTTTTTGGATGAAGATGAAAATCAATTCTAGATTCTCTTGAAATTGGAGACTCTAATCAATTAAATTATCCCTTACACCCTAACTCTCACCGAGACTTTTTGATTAGCCATTTAACCTGATTAGTGGTTAGCCATACGTTTGTGATATGTCAAAGGGATTATTAAAYGTCGYCCACGTATAGATTCTTCAGACTTAGAAGTAAGTTGTACGGGTAAGGCTACACATACACTTAGTGTATGTAGGCCCCCACATACATTCACCAAATACTCCCCTCCTATTGCTCCTYATAAATCTAACCTACTAATRGTCCACATTYTCTCCTATTTCTCTATTCCTATTGGCTAGTGTATGTGGGRTAYACATACACTAAGTGTATGCGTATCATCTCTCAAATTTTTCACCCACCCGGTAATAATTTACTAGTACATAATGAAGCAGCAAAATCTATGGCACAGAATGCTTGCCTGAGCATTCAACTCTTGCAGTGCATCAAAGAGTAATACTTATTCGTTTTTTAGATGTTACACTTTTTATTGGGTTTAACATTGGGCCAAAATAAGGTAATTATCATTAAAAAATTAATTAGGTACAAACTGCACAATGGGTCATTAACTAAACCACCCCACACAATTAACCACATCACCAACAACCGGCCTCAACCACCACCAGAGCAAATTGTAATCTAATTCAAAACACACGCCAAAATAGAAATTGTAACATTTTTAAAAAACGGAGGAAGTAGAAAGCAGGAAGTAGCAGGAGTATTATGGAGTTACCATTTAAATAAGAAAGCATAGATTAGCACATCAAGCACAACAACAATGCATAATTTTTACTTGCGCAAGCAAGACAACATTCATGTAGCCTGTAACAAGATATGAATAATGAAGTTATTTTATCTGTAAGTTTATTATAAGAAAATCAATAAAACTCACAATTTATCGTTAGATCATCTTTGACAAAATGTATTGATGTATGACGACGTTGTCGCGATGTGCTCGAACAATTATCCGCTGCCAATGATACAATCATATTTCTTACTTCGCGATATACAAATACTTGATCGCCATGATTCTTGTTGGGTACCTCTGGAAAATTATCACATTTTTTGGCCATCTTGGTAGTATCAAAACAGAACACAGCACTTCATATTAACATAAATGCAGTGTTGAAAGAGGGGACTCAGGGGAGTAAACAATAAAATTGCATTTGACACACAGAGTTTCTATTAACCTCTATCATCTTAGCACAGTATGAGCAGAAAGAATTGTGACAAAATTTGTGCAATTAAATGATAATCCTAATTACACGCTATTCAGTCAAAGCTTTTGTTGCAAGAACATACCCAGCAAGATGTATAACCACAAAGTTTACGCCTAAATTTTGCTATTCCTAGTATCGATACTTCTGCACTGTATTGTGCAACAATTACAGGCAAAAATGAAAGAACAAAGGGAATCCCCTGAACTAGAAGGTAACCTGAGAAGAGTAGTTCAGTAAGATACCGAGTATGGTGTGTCATCTTCTCCCAGTTAAGTAGTGGGACTTGGCAAGTTTYGTACTATCATCACTATCAGGTCGAGATCTTTTCAAGGAATTTTTGGCATTTGAGGCTTCTTCAACTTCTTCATCATCACTGTCGAGCACTGTACTCCCTGACTGAGTTATCAAGCTAATGCGCTTAGGTACATACACATTGAGATAATAGCTGACAATATCTTTCCTGGTCTTAGAGGGGAAGGATAGTTGAGCTGGCTGCAGAAAACTCTTATTTCGCGATAATGGATTTGTCTTAACAAGGTTTTCGAATTTCTTCTTCTGCTTTGAAGACCAGGACTTACCGACATCTTCACCCATCTCGTCAAATTTCCAACTCTTAAAAGCAGGTCCCAGGTCAGTTTGCAACCTTGCTTTTGCTTCTGAAATATGTTGCTTCAYGCATTGTGGAGAACCAGGAGAAGCGCAGGTGCAGTAATCAGATCTTCCCTTTCCAATCTTACCTTCCGAGTAGGTGCTGTCATCTGGTGGGGGCCAAATTTGGGTACCAAACCACCTTGAAGAATCTAAATCTCCATTTACACACTGTTCATTAGATGTCTCCACCCACTCTGGCACATCAGCTTGAAATCGAGGACCAATAGGTATTACCAGTGCAGGAAGACAATCATTAATATACTGTAACCAGTCCGCTGACTTCTGAGGTGATTGAAGATTTCTTTTCTTTGGCTTATGCATGGTGATTATCAAACTGTTGCAAATTATATAATCATTGATGCCCCGATGACAAATGTTTAGTAATTTGGAGTAACTTGTTCATTCCCAACAACCATGATATAACCAAGAGGTCTGTGCATGCGCTTGCTGTGAAATCAAATGGATAATACTTGTTGAGCTCAGCTAAAAAATCACCAGGCCTATACGAATTCCTCAAAATCAGCTATCCCACCAGTTTGAAAGACCTGTTAACAAGAACAAGAGTATAGCACATTAAGATTAAGCGAGCACATTGCAGCTAAAAGCTACAAGGGAGTCAAAACTTCTAATGCCAACAACAACACTAAGTGTTTTTTTTTTTTTTTTTTTTTTTGGGTAAATACAACACTAAGCTTTAGCTATGCAGTATGACAAGGTTAGCTATACAACTAACACAGCTTACCCATGCAGAAACAGAAAAAATTCCGTCCRCCCATTCAAACCTWAGCTTTAGTTACAACAAGACTAGCAAAGCCTTGGTGTGAATCAAGAGAGATTAACAGGTGATAAACCCTGCAATTTCTGTTCAATTCGAAGTGTGTCACACGCCCAATATCTAAAACCAATGCAATAACAACAAGAGAAGTGTTTATAAGGACATTTTAATTTCAGAAAAGTGTATCGTGTACCCAAGAGGCCAAGATCTATTGAAGCAAAACACTGCAGATAAGTTCCAACATATGTTGCCGAGTACCATTGATTCATCAGAAGATGAGGAATTTTATCGAACATGAGGCTACACAAGGTCACTCATTAAGGCAACAAATGGCACACATCAATCAATCAAAGCCTTAATCCCATAAGTGGGGTCAGCTACATGAGCCAAAAGTGATCATTTTGTGTAATCACTCACAAAGATTTTTCTMCTCCATCCCCTAAGATCGAGGACCTCATTCTCCWGCAAATCAAGACTATAAACCCCTCTTATGCATAGTTGGAGACGTGGAGATAAGGCAGCTTAAATAATCTCCTACTTGTTTTCCGTAACAGAGAATGAAACAGTCTAATTTCTGTTCAAATAACATCACATAAACTACATTTTCCACCGTCGGATATAGGGTTCAAACAACCATTAAAATATTCAGTTTGTGAAAATTGCACATATCCTTACAATCAGATCATCAAACAATTGGGGCAAGGCTGAGATACATACAGATGATAAAGAAACTGAATCATCTCAGCTATATATACATACAGTGGGATCAAACCCCTAAACAAATGGAGTAACAAAAGACACCCGACATTCTAGAAATTTATTCAGAATTTGCTGATAAACCTAAATATCRTGACCCAATAAGGGAATATCAAAGAATCTATACTGCAAACTATCATCATCACATTTTCATGACAAATACCCATACAATAGAGGCATTTCCACCCCCACAACACACCTTAAGTCGATCAAGAAAGATCCTTAACAAACTATAGCTTCATCAAAGACATATAGATTTAAACCTTTTGGCCTAACCATTCTTTTAGCTGCTTCAGCCTTCCAATACAACTATTACATGAAACCATTTCAAAGGACCAAGGGAACCACTACAACTTCACCACACACATACAAACAAATAATACAATCGATATCTTCCTCCAATAACAACTATTCCCTCTGTTCTGCTAAGATCTTAACACTTTCACTTTTCACAGTAGTAAAAAAAAAACTTAAATAACATTAATATTTTTAGAACAATTATGAAATTTCATATTCTTAAAGCATCCATTTACACTACTTGCTATTTTCTTATATATTAGAGAGAATATTGACGATTCACTTCACTCTTGAATAGTGTCAAATTTGCAAGTAGGGAGATCTTAGCGGAACAGAGGGAGTCCTTGTCTACTAAAGTACAAGCTCTTACAAAAARATTGATGGATTTTCCTGTTACWCGATCAATGGAAATTTGCAAAGAAATCACATGACAAAGAATACACCTAAAATGTTATAACTATAACCAAAATGTGAGTACCCGACTCAAAGGTAAAGACATCCTAGCACCACAATAATTTATAATGAGGGTAAAGGAAACTTCATTGAAACCATGTTGTAATGTTGTTGTTGATGATGGTGGTTGTCGAAGTAACATAGGCTAACATGTAAAGAGGGGCGAAGAAACAACTAGTTTTCCTTCCTTGGACCATTTGATCAAAAGAAAGAAAGTCATATATTCATTGAATCATTCATGATATAGACATAACAATTCTTTTACCCCTTGGAAGCTGAAGCTAATGAGGGAAACATGATATTTAGAGCCCACAAAATAAGTTAAAGGGACATGAACAAAACAACAGTATAATTAGCTCGCACAAACCAATACTACCATATTCTTAATTAAACCAAAGCAATCTCCAATATCTAAGAATCAAACAAGACCTCACATTACTGTATTATTACGCGTTAAATATTGGGCGTAATTTAAAAGATTTTCCCAAGAGTGTCAAAATTCCAGAAATGAAAAACAAAAGGGTTCGAAGGAAGTAGTAAATTTAGGTTGATTATGATGGGTCTGTCTCTTATACACATCTATTACGCGTTAAATCTTGGGCGTAATTTAAAAGATTTTCCCAAGAGTGTCAAAATTCCAGAAATGAAAAACAAAAGGGTTCGAAGGAAGTAGTAAATTTAGGTTGATTATGATGGGTTCTTCATTATCGATTTTGAACGTGCAAACCATACAACTATTCCCTAGCATACAAACACATGAATTAAAACCATGTCATATAACAACTAAAATTGACACATAAGAGCTGCCCAATAAAATCAAATGGTTCAAAAACATCAGCTGTCAATCTAATAAACATCAGCGTTCTAAGATTATATCATTTCCTAATAATGCTTCCACAAAAAATTATCAAAAATTAAAACCATTAACATCTCCTTAAATTACATTTTCTGGGAACAAATGTGGGCAAAATTATACGTCAATAAATTCTTTAACACTAAAACTAATATACTAGGAAATAAACAAAAAATAGCCCAAAAAAATGGTTTTCAGCAAAGCCCAAAAAATAGGGGAACAAAATAAAGAAGTTAACAAGCATAAGCAAATCTAAAAGATATCATCCATTACCGAAAAATCCTCGCAAGAATTTCATATTATCACACACTAATCCCAGATAATTAAAAATAATATTACTCGGATAACATTTCATACAACGAATTATTTAATTTTTTTTTCTAGTTGAATCTAAGCTACCCATTAATGATTCAAACAACAACAAAGATCGAATAACGTTGGGGAAAAAAAAACCCAGTTCATAAAAAGAAGAAATAGAAAAACCCATGATTAACAAACCTTGTTCAGTTCTTCAGTGCAGCTAAAAATCAACCACCAGAGCTCTTGTTTTCGTTGTACTTCAGAGGAGAGAGAAAATAAATGAGATCAAAAAAATATTTTTTTTGATGCGATTAAGATTTTATGTGAATTAAAATGAGAAAAAGAGAGAGAAAATGGCGGAGAAAGTGGTGGTGGTGGTGGTTGCGGTGGTGGTGGAGGCTTAGGAAGGTTGGGAAGGAGAAAGGAGGGAGAAAGAGCACATTTTCTCTTTGATTTTTTATTTTTATTTTTCTTTAAAAATAATTACCTTTTTGTATTAGTTTGTTACTTATATTTTTTGAATCACTTTTTGCAAATTATTAAAATAACAAAATGGAAAATTAGTGATGTAAAAATTGTTTTTAAATGGAACTTCAATGAATTTAAATTATGGAATGGTAAGAAATTTTCAAAATATATAAGTTTTAAATGATTGAGTAGTTAGATGGATCTGATTAAAAAATTAATTAAATGCGAAAAATAGATGAATACTTAATAATAAAATACATAAAACATAATCAAGTATAAAAGTAAAATTATTTCCCCTTAATCTTTCATTGGAAAACAATTGAAAATGAAATTCTATTCAATTTCTTCTCTAATAACAAATAAAAGAAAGAGAGAAAAAATATAAAAATCAATTGCTTAACATTTGAGAAGAGTAGAAAAAGAAGGGAAAGTAGTGAAACCCTAGACAACACCATGGTTGTTATTCACATGGAATTTGGGTTGGTTTGTTTGGGCTTTTAAATGGGCTTGGGCTTTTTTTCGTCGTTGAAATTTGGTATCAGAATTTTATATTTCGGGTCATTTTATTATTTATCTTATATTTTCAATGAAGCAAAATTTACCTGAAAATAATAAACCCTCCTTCCATTGTATATTAATACTGTTGGTGAAATTTTTAGTTTACCATGATTTTTTTAAAGTGGATTACAGGATTTACATGAGTGAACATAACTAGATGTCCAACTGTGTTTTGAACTTTTGAATCCAAATTAAAAAGTTCTTTGAAACTTGAACTTAAAATTGGAATGTATTAATTGGGTACCAAATTTCAGAAATTAAACTTTGACCAGTTAGATATTGGTTTCAAAAGTAGATTCTCATTTGCATTTTTGAAACATGTTAATTTGTTGATTTGCTCGGTTTTATTTGTAAAATTTTGTATTTATAATTTTTTTTGTGTTAACAGAGTCACAAGAATGAGAATAAGAATCGATCTCAAATCTTGTGAGATCGGGAGGGAAGCTTTAATCACTCGAGCTACAAGGCCAATTGGCATATAAATTAATATATTAATATAAAATGAAAAAGGAACAAACTTAGTGAATTAAACATTTGGTGAAAAAATGGAATTTGGTCAACATAACTAGAATAAGCTACAAGTAATCAACAATTTCAGTTACTTGCATTAAAACTAGAGGCGGTAAAAAGTGACACGTACGACACGAAATCGACCCGTTAATAACGGATTTGGGTTGAGAGTTTTGACTCGTTTAAGTAAACGGGTTGACACGACACGTTTATGAAATGAAACGGGTTGGGTTGAAAGGTCAATCCATTTAAGTAAGCAGGTTGACACGACACACACGATTGCAACTAATTATATAGGATAGTATGTAAAAAGATGTGACATGCTAACTCAACACGAAATCGACCCATTATTATCAGGTTTGGGTCGAGGGTGTCAACTCGTTCAAGTAAAACGGGTTGACATGACCCGTTAAATCTATTAAACGGGTTGAAACGACCCATTAAATTTATTAAACGGGTCGAGTTAGGGTTGGAGGGGTTTGAACCCGTTTATGTAAGTGACACGACACGTTTAGCACCTCTAATTAAAACTTATTTCAATTTGGTTCCCAAGCTTAAAATTAGTCTTAATGGGTATCTTCTAGGACTTCAAGTGTAGATATTAAAAAAATAACACTCAAATCAGGAATTGGTCTTAATGAACCATTCATTTCTTGTCCTTTCCCTCATGTTCCTTTCTCTTCTTTTCCTTTCCCTTTCCTTCCGCTGTTAATATTGAACCAAACAAGTTATAAGAGAAGGAGGAGAATACACAAAAAAAGAANCCCTTAATCTTTCATTGGAAAACAATTGAAAATGAAATTCTATTCAATTTCTTCTCTAATAACAAATAAAAGAAAGAGAGAAAAAATATAAAAATCAATTGCTTAACATTTGAGAAGAGTAGAAAAAGAAGGGAAAGTAGTGAAACCCTAGACAACACCATGGTTGTTATTCACATGGAATTTGGGTTGGTTTGTTTGGGCTTTTAAATGGGCTTGGGCTTTTTTTCGTCGTTGAAATTTGGTATCAGAATTTTATATTTCGGGTCATTTTATTATTTATCTTATATTTTCAATGAAGCAAAATTTACCTGAAAATAATAAACCCTCCTTCCATTGTATATTAATACTGTTGGTGAAATTTTTAGTTTACCATGATTTTTTTAAAGTGGATTACAGGATTTACATGAGTGAACATAACTAGATGTCCAACTGTGTTTTGAACTTTTGAATCCAAATTAAAAAGTTCTTTGAAACTTGAACTTAAAATTGGAATGTATTAATTGGGTACCAAATTTCAGAAATTAAACTTTGACCAGTTAGATATTGGTTTCAAAAGTAGATTCTCATTTGCATTTTTGAAACATGTTAATTTGTTGATTTGCTCGGTTTTATTTGTAAAATTTTGTATTTATAATTTTTTTTGTGTTAACAGAGTCACAAGAATGAGAATAAGAATCGATCTCAAATCTTGTGAGATCGGGAGGGAAGCTTTAATCACTCGAGCTACAAGGCCAATTGGCATATAAATTAATATATTAATATAAAATGAAAAAGGAACAAACTTAGTGAATTAAACATTTGGTGAAAAAATGGAATTTGGTCAACATAACTAGAATAAGCTACAAGTAATCAACAATTTCAGTTACTTGCATTAAAACTAGAGGCGGTAAAAAGTGACACGTACGACACGAAATCGACCCGTTAATAACGGATTTGGGTTGAGAGTTTTGACTCGTTTAAGTAAACGGGTTGACACGACACGTTTATGAAATGAAACGGGTTGGGTTGAAAGGTCAATCCATTTAAGTAAGCAGGTTGACACGACACACACGATTGCAACTAATTATATAGGATAGTATGTAAAAAGATGTGACATGCTAACTCAACACGAAATCGACCCATTATTATCAGGTTTGGGTCGAGGGTGTCAACTCGTTCAAGTAAAACGGGTTGACATGACCCGTTAAATCTATTAAACGGGTTGAAACGACCCATTAAATTTATTAAACGGGTCGAGTTAGGGTTGGAGGGGTTTGAACCCGTTTATGTAAGTGACACGACACGTTTAGCACCTCTAATTAAAACTTATTTCAATTTGGTTCCCAAGCTTAAAATTAGTCTTAATGGGTATCTTCTAGGACTTCAAGTGTAGATATTAAAAAAAAAATAACACTCAAATCAGGAATTGGTCTTAATGAACCATTCATTTCTCGTCCTTTCCCTCATGTTCCTTTCTCTTCTTTTCCTTTCCCTTTCCTTCCGCTGTTAATATTGAACCAAACAAGTTATAAGAGAAGGAGGAGAATACACAAAAAAAGAACTCAAGTACATTATGAACAAATACAAAGATAACATATTATAAAAAAAAAGAAGTAACAATCAATATGGAATTTCTAATAAGAAAACTTTAGCAACAATGAATAAGCGGAAGAAGAAATTATAATTTCGGCGTTAACAAACCATAAAAAATGGTGATATGTGAATAAGATTCAACATCAAGTTTTAATTACCACTTCTTAAGAGTTTTATGGTTAAAAACTAGTGGATAGTATACCTCCCCTCAAAAAAAAAAAAATAAAAAAAAATAGTGGATAGTATACCTTGATGGTGATGTGGAAAGAAATGATAATTTTATTGTAGAAAAATTGTTTGAGATGAGCATTACTTTTATTAACTTAGCGTCTATCATGTGAAGAGTCAAAAAGAAAATTTCATTGTTACCTTATACAACTAGTTTCTTTGCCCGGAGTTGCCCTGGTCATATTTTTTGTTTTGCTTTTTAATCATCTGTACAATGTGTTACATGAGTTGTTGTTTAGATGACTCTATAATGTGTTTTGTGGTCATTAGTTTGAGAATTTTGTAAATAGTTGAGAACAAATTATTGATTTCTATTTTTTGTGGACGGTTTTTGTTTGTAAAATGAGTATGTTAGACATCTTTAATTTGAGAAAATTTTCTTTATAGATACATATTCAATAACAATGAAGAGATCAATAGCATATGTAATATATAGAGTATGTTGAAGATAGCGATATTAAAGTATTAGTTTGTAAGATATTTTTTTAGGGGAGATGAATGAGAAATCAGAGAAGGGAAAGAAGTAAATAGAAAAGGCTTATGTTAAGATTGATTGCGAAGGAGAGCTAAATGCTTAAATGCGTAGTACGAATAAATGGATAAGTAAGTGACGTTGAATGATGAGGTGGCAAGGGAGAGAGATGAAGAATAGGCGAGAATTGTAAGCCTTATGCTACATTGAAATTAAGGAGCTAAATGGCTTAGAATGCGTAACGTGGCGAATACGATCGACTTAGTGATGAATTAGAAAGAGCTCTAAGTTATAATTGAAATAAGAGGAGCAGACATGGCTTAAATGGTAAGACGAATAAATGAGCGTTAAGTGATGAATTAGAATAGCTATGTTGCATATGAAATAAGGAGCATAATGCTTAAATGCGTAACGTACGAAGTATATGGAGGAGTGATAGCGAGAAAGATGACGTGAACAAGGGAGAGATGAAGAAATAGGAGAAATTGTAAAAGAGTTGGGAGATTGTGCCACATGGGGGTTGGGGTGAGAGTTTTAATATAGAAGGGATAGATTATGTTTTTCCTTGTATGACAATCAATGTGGGACGTATGAAAATATAGTGTTTGACAATAATGTGGAATGATTTTTTTGAAAAGAATATTTTCCAATACACCCCAATGATATGACGATTTCACTCATATACCCTCGTGCTTTCCGAATTATCTCATGTACTCCTAAAATCAAGTGATTTGACTCAGATATCCTTACTCGAACAGAATATCTAACAACTGTTAGTCTTTTTAACCATTTTCAACTTTTTTTTTCTCCTTCTTCAATATAATTAACAAGTCAACAACAATGTACCAAAGCACCAAAACCTCCATAGCTACAAAACAAAAGCATCAATCGTTCAATCTTTCATCCTCCTTCTCTTCTCTTCATTATCTTTGAGCAAATGATCCAAATTTAAGCAAAAAATGCACCCAAATTTGAACCAATACCACCACCCAAACCTCATATTTCAAACCTCCTATATTCGAAATTCGAACCACCACCCAACCCAGATTTTAAACCAAAATTCGAACCGAAATGCACCACCATTGCCCAAAACCCGCTACCAACACCCGTAGATGGCAATCAGTCAGGTTTGGTTCGGGTCCTCCCAAAACCTGCTTATTTTTTGAGATCTAAACTCGACTTATATCCATTGGGTCTGGAAAATTTTGGACACACACCTATATCATGTGGATTTGACGGATCCATGGGTCCCTACAGGGTCCTAAATGGATATTTATTAATTTTATGTTAAAATCGATCGTTTTAATTCAATTAATTATTTTGCCCTATCTTATATGTTCGTATCACTAACAACTAACACTTAAATATAAGAATACCTCATAAAACATTAAAAAATTAAAAAACCGTTACAATAACAATTAAAATTCACAACTTACAAGTTGTTCACACAATCTCATCCTTAAACTACATAAATTATCATCAAAAATTCAAAATACATAAATTTGAGAATGGAGAAAAAGAAARAAGACTAGCGAAGTCAGAGAGGCAAAGAGTTTTGTTTATAAATGAAAGAAAATGGCTATAAAATTCATATAAAAAAGTTTAGGATTTTGGAAAAAAATTAAAATAAATATATTTTATTAAATGAATCTATGGGTCGGATCTGGCCAGAGGTTTTGGGCCCAAACCCGACCCGTCCCCCATTGGACCAAGACCAACCCAGATCCAATAGGGCTAAATTTCTGGACCTAGACCCTTTTATAAGGGTCTRTGTCGGGTCCAAGGCTCATTGTCATCTCTACCAACGCCCAAACACACAAACCTAATTTTCAAACCACTCAATTGTGGGGTTAGTTGATTGTGAATTTGTGGATGTATTTGGTTATGAATTATAGGATAAATGGGTTTGAAGTCTAGGTTTATATAGCGAAGAATTTTAAGGTAAATGGATTTGAATTTATGGGTGTATTTGGTGCCGGCGTAGTGGTGGTTTGTGTAGTGGTGTTGAAGGTGTGGGTTGTGGTCATGGGGTTAAGGGTATAAATGTTGTTGTGGTGGCCTGGGTTCAGTGATATCTTGGTGCTCAAAATGAAGTGAGTATCACAATAGGACCTTAAGTATATATGATTGTTGGTTAATTCTCGGGTTGTTGTTGTTGCTAGTGGTTGAGGGCAGGCATGGTCGTGATAMGGGTTTGRTGCCATTTTTGTTGTTGTTGTATTTAAATCAAGCAAGAGCATGAACAGAGAAGTGAGAATGAAGAAAGAGGTGAARAAATGGAAGGAAAATATGAAAAGTAGTTAAAAAAAACTAACGATGTTAATGATTTCGTTAGAAGTAAGGGCATTTGCGCCAAAACATTTGATTTCGGGGGTACATGAGGTAGCTCGAAAAATGAGGGTATATGATTGAAATGACCATAACTCAGAGATATATGGGGAAATATGTCTATTTTTTACTATGTTAATTAGTTTTCATATGAACTTATATAGGAGCAAGAACATGAACATAGGAGAGAGAATGAATAAAGAGGTGAAGAAAGGGAAGGAAAATAGGAAAAATAGTTAAAAAACTAACGATGTTAATAATGATTTCRTTAGAAGTAAGGGCATTGAGCCAAAACACTAGCTTGGTTTTAGGGGTATATGAGGAAACTTGAAAAACACGGGGGTATATGATTGAAATGACCATTAACTCAGGGATATATGGGGAAATATCTTTTCTTCTTTTACTACGTATACTACATTTGTTAGTTTTC
>SNQN01004014.1:22527-38069 GCA_008642245.1 Bassia scoparia
TCAAAGCTTGGTCAAAGTTCTTTCATATATTAATAAACGAGTTTGAGTAAAATTTTCAAACTCGGTTAATAAACAAGCTTTATTCGAACAAGGTAGTGTTTGAATTATTAAGGCTCATGAACAACTCATTCAAATTCKTTAATAAGCTTAGTGGTAATAAGTTAATACTCGTTGAAAGCAGAATTTGAAAATTGTATTATATTTAGTTACAATATAGATCATTTAGATGTTATTATAAATCTCCTATTATAAAAAGGTGTTGAATTTTAGGCTGGAATAKATTTTTCGAATTACTCATATTTGTCCAAATGTTAAACTTAGAAATTAATTAAYGATATATACAAAGCGCATTTAAGCATATGTTTGTTAATTGTGAGCAAGCTTGGCTCAAACTCGAGCTTGAATATGTAAACGAGCAAGYTCAAGCCAAACTCAAACATTGTAAAATTAAACGAGCCAAGCTCAAACAAGGTTTTTGAAAGCTTRTTTATGCTCGAGCTAGACTCGAGCTCAATTAAYATTAGTCAATTTTCRCTAGAACAAGTCAATACTCGGCTCGACTCGGCTCGTTGACATCTCCAAATGTAGCATTATTCACCAAAGTTGTTAATTTTTAAAGGCGATAACAATAGAATGCCACATCATAATATCACAAACCTCTCCTAATAAACCTCTAACCAACAATAAGACAAACATTTACAAAAGTTTATATTGGGACCCACTATTTACTTTGATTTATTTTATCTATTTTCTTTTAACCAATTTCAACCACAAAAAGGCCACATCACCATTTACAAACCACTTACCATTTTCAAACTCCTCTCATAAATAAACCTCAAGTATATTGTCTAGTAATAGGAGGTTTATTTTGTTTCTAAACCTAAAAAACAAAACAAACCTCTCCACAAACCTCCTATTGCTATTGCCCTGCCCCTAAMCATAACAACCCAYAACCACCCAATAAAAATCACCATCAACAACCCCAAAATATCTTTCTTTCCCCTCAAACCCAAGTATAACCACCATAGCCCACTATTCGAACCCTAACCATCCAAACCCACCCAGCGAACACCCACCACTTTTGAACAATCCCTATTTGAACAACCAAAAAATCGATGTCCCACAAATTCGAATATTCACCTAAACAACTAATCTTTGCCCTCTCTCACACCAAGAATTGTCATTGTCTATGATCCACTCCTCTTCTTAGGTGATGTATTGTATTGATATAGGTTTTTCTCCCCTTCTCTTGATATTTTGCATGGTTTTTGGCCTCGTTAAGGCCCTCTTTTGCTACTAATGGGTTTGTTTATTGTTTGAATGAGTTTTAGGTTGCTTCATTGATTAGAGTGATTTTGGACTCATTTGCGAGCACTACGAACTTAGAAGAGTAGTGAGGAGCCAGGAATGGAGCTACGCGAAAAATGATGTTACGCAAGCATCGATTTTTGACATATGCTCACTCTTTTGTCTAAGTCACGTTTCGTATGTCTGATTGGTTGATTTAATTGCATGGAAAACTAAGACTTCGATATCTTGATTTGATAGTCATATGCCTAATTTGGACAACCCGAACTTTGAGATATGACCTTCGGAATATAGCCTAGTGAATCTGCGCGATTCCCCTGAACCGTCGGTTCAACCGGTCTTAACCGGTCGGTTCACCTGAACCGACCGGTTCAGCCTGGCTTTATATTTTTTTTAATTCTCGTTCAAAGGAATTTAAAGGGCATGATTGTAATTTGGGCTAGCTATTATTTTCTGATTTGGAAAGGGAATATAGGGGAGAAATCCTAATTTGTAAGAGATCTTGATTATTATTTTAGAATTCAAATTTGGGGAGAACTGAATTACGTTATATTATTGTGAAGACCCTAGCTTTGTTCTTTCATCAGTGGAGATCAATAAATTCATTCATTCATTCAATTTCAATCGCTCTTTTGTAATTATTCATCCTTTTTCATTTACTATTGCTTTTATTTATTTATGCTTTTGATTATGTTTTTCCCCAATCGCAATTAGCATGTTAATTTGAATGAGTGAGTAGTCTATTTTCTAGGGCGATTGGGGATCTATACGCAATATGATTGACTTATATTGGTTTGATTCGATTCAGACTTGGCTTTTTAATCAATTTCCTATTAGATTGTTATTCATGTTAATCAATTTTTGGGCCCGACTTAATTGCTTATTCTGATTAGTCATAAGTCTCTAGATTAGCAATTGAGACTTAGAACAAGATCACATCAATAGGTAGAACGAGACATCCTAGGTCGAGAGATCGTTAAGAGTAGTTTCTATGTTCAATTGATTCGAGAGAATCTTGACCTTGTTTTTGATTTATGCCATTTATGAATTTGTGATGCCATTTACTGTAATTAACTGCTATAGTGAACCATAGCTCTAGATTCGTTAATTATATAGTTTAATCTTCTTTGCTAATTGCTTTCATTAGTTTTAMTCAGTCACAATCACAATCTCAATTGTCTTTTGTTAGTTTAGATGCTTTGATCCAATTAGTCAGTAGTAGTTGCTTCCTTGTGGATACGATCCTGTTACCACTAGCTGCAGGTTAGTTTTAATAGGTATTTTTGATAGGCACGCGACAAGCCTGTCATTAGGTACGAGGCTTGACTTTCTAGGATCGAGGTTTGGTTTTCTAACTTTTGGGCTTGATTTATGAGTTTTTATTGGAACTTTAAGATATATTTGGGGTTTTAATTTGAATTTAATTTGAATTTTTTTAGGTTTTAGCATCGAATTCGATCAAGTTTATGTGTTGATTTGGTCGATTGGTGTATTTGATGCGATTTTGAAAGTTTTATAGTGGTTCTACATTTCTGCGTGCAATGGAGGGTAGTTTCATGGGTTTGCATAAGGGTTTGATGGTTGTCCACTTGTTCAATTGAACAAGGTTGTTTTGTTAATTAGGTTGTGACCAATGGTAGGGAGGTGACTTGGCTATGAATGAAACAAGAGGGTATTAGTAAAGCAGGTTATTTTAAGGGTTTCATGGGTTGTGGCCGACAATGTTGTATGGTTTTGGGGATGCTGGTTGGTAGTGTTGGGTGGAGTTTAGGTTGTCGCCGACATGTTGGGTGGTCAGAGGTGATCTTTTTAATTTGGTTTGAAATGAATATATATTGTAGGCCCTGGGTTTAGGGTTACGAAGGGGATACCCTCAAGGCCTACGAATGCGGGGGATAAGTTATTAAATACTTCTATATAGCATAGTCTGAGTAAGCTTGGCATTGAGGATCCTGGATACTCGAAATTGAATCAAGCAACTTGCTACCACACTCTTTTCGGGAGGTGCAAAACCCATATCATGTCTTGCCAAGTCATAATGTAGGCAAAGGACTCCATAGTCTGGTTGTGCTCCAACTTCACGAATTCAGAGACGAGGATAAGGATGAAATAGTGCACAATACGCCCCCACCCCCCAAGCGGCCTCTTTACTCAGTCTCTATTGCAAATTGACCATTATATATAATCTGGAACAACGCAGATATTTTCGTATTAATCCTTAGAAGCACAAAGATTAATCTAAGCGAGTTTTATTAATGCACATAAAGACTAATAATTTGAATGACCACTTGAATTTAGATTGATTTAAGGATCCTAAACCAAYCGGTCATCCAAAGTTATCTGACTTTAATGTGATGCATATATTATAGGTCWTGGTTAGAGCAAAATAATGGTGATAGATAAAAATATACAAGTAAAGAGAAGAATATACATTAACTTACCTTTGATCGCTGGAAAAGACAAGGCAAACAAAGACTAGTATTGAAATTGAATTGCCATCGCAAATTGCTATTTACATAAGAAAAATAAAGAAAAGTTAGTRATAATAATATTGAAATTGAATTGAAAATAGAGAAAAGAAAAGGTTATTTACATGTTAATTGTTGTCGAATAGTCAATTAATCCATATTACATGATTAATAGTGATTGAAAAGTAAACAAAAACAATGAATAATTGAAGAGAAAARAAAAGAAGAGATGAATTCTATGAGTTTTGTGGCTCCATAGATTATACCAAACGATGTGTTGTCGAAAAAATTCTTGAAAAATCGCCTTTTAATGCCTRTATCTCTTGAATTGAATGTGTTTTGAATTTGGAAAAGTTTTGAAATTGATTTTGAAGAGTTTTTGGGAGGGTTTTGAGAGAAAACGTCACTAGAACTTCGTTACAACTCGAAATTCATTGAAAAAAAGAGAGGGTCTTATTTATAGCCCACGATAACGTAGGGAATGTGATGGTGAGCGTAATAGCGCCATGGTGGGCRTTAGCGTCCAACATTTTTGCCCAAAATTTGCTTGATTTTGTTGCCTTTTTTTTGTTTTGGTAAGCTGATAAAATATTTGATTTTATTGCAAATTCGTCCGAATAAAATCCGTACAATTATTCCCTGTCTTGGGGATCAAGTTTAGGAGATTCTTGTCTAGTTTCAACTTATGGAACCTTCCGGAATCGCTCGGGTTTGCGTATTTGCTWTGGAAATTCATAAAGTAGTTTCCACAAATTGAAAATTATGAAAAAATTATATTAAAAACCGGATTAAAATTTATTGTGTTGTGTTAWATTTTGTGATTTTTGAAATCTTTTTGATAATTTTAAAAAAAWWTATATTAAGAATATAGTTGAAAATTTCAAAAATGCTTGAAATATCGCTTTAAAAAATTCCCGAATATTCWAAAAATTCCTTAAAAATMTTTTAAAATAAGAAATAGTTATTTGGAAATTAAATCCTATTTTTGTGAGCATTTTGAGCTTCAAAAGAGGTTTTGGCTTTGCAAGTTGAGATCTGAGACATTGTTTTAGTGGGTTGTTCTTTAGAATTGAACCAATTGAATTTTAGTAAATTGATATCATTGGCCTTAAAGAGGAGACAAATGTAGGTATCTACAAATATTCTATTAATTAATGAAACATTCCATCCATAATGTTAATTTAGATGTACTATATATAGAGATTAAAAAACAAAAAGTAAAATCACAAACATACCAATGGGAGTTTCCCAAAGTTAACCTTATCATATAATGTGTACCGAGATTCATCTTATTGCACATCTTACAGTACCAATGAATTATTGATTTTATTAATACAACCTTTCATCGATTTATCTTTAATAAATCAGTGTAGTACTTCACTAGGGAATAGGAGTCCACTAGTAAATATTGTCCTCTGGGTTCTACTCTGCAAAGATATTGTCCTCTATAACCTCTATCATGTTGAGGTATCAATCCTCTATATTTATAAGACTTCGTTCTCCTCAACTTTCAATGTGTGATGGAACACTAATTCCATCACCCCACCCTAAAAAGGGAGCATGTGTTCTCGAAGACACAACATGATATAGAAATTTAACATCTAGCACTCATACAATTAGCACATTAAGTGCCTTAATAATATTTCATCTCCTTTAATTTATTGCAATCAACAAAATTCCATTTTCTTTATTGCATAATCTTCCWTTTTTTAGTTAGCAAAATTCCTACTCGTGGAATTCACATTACTTACTTTTAGGGTCAATGATGAAATCACAAATTAGCAGTAAGCATGAGACATCGACAAATGATTTTATGCAACTCAACTCGATCATGAGCTCGTTCTTATAGCATATCTCTTCAATCTTAACATGTTTCTAGTGGTWAACAAGTAATAASAAGCTTCGTAATCAATCGTGTAGTCACAAAMTCAACATGTTGATAATACTAGTGGAATCTAGCCTTTATGTCAAAACTAGCTTGGAAAATTGCTCATAATCATAACAAACTTTGGGTCCAGWTACWTAATTCAAGGYATTTAAAAGTCCAAGATTTCCTTACTTGTTYGCCTAATTCTTYAAGGTCTCCATTTTRGAAAGACATTCTTAAAGGTAGAGATTTGTTGGTTCGTGGTATTGAGGACCAGAAGCTTTCAAGCTCATATTTCAAGCTACTGCTATTGTTATTATCCAAGCTACTACTGTTGTTATTTCATGTTTTATGTTTTTTTTTATTTCATGTCTTGTGTCATGTGCCTCTCACATGGTCACTTTAGTTGTTTATTGGGCTGCCAATCATGAGTCCATTTCCCAAGATGGATTCTGCTCATGTAAGGTTTGTCCTTGCTTATATATGTGTGTTTTGTAAGTAGCAGTTGCAACACGAGAAATCAAAATGAATGAATGAAACAGAGGGTTGCATATTTTACTCTCAAACTTCATCTTTGTTCTTCACACCTTACTGTTTATTGTTCATCGAGATAGCTTGATCAAATAGAGAAGTTTACCATTCTCATGCTATCAGAGCCAGGTTACGTAAGGCTCGATAATCCATGGTACTTCTCTCTTTCGTGTAAGTACTGCTCTGCTTGCACTCTGGAAATATTTTATTCGTGTTAAAGTTTCTATCTTTGTATTAGTTTTCTGTTCATATCCCTTTCTACTGCATATTAGTGTTACTGCTGCTGCATAGTTGTTACATGGTGTATGAAAATTATCAAAATGAGTTCACAAAATACTAGCATTGATGTTACCAGTCCTCTCTACCTTCATCCTTCGATGAAGTAACACCATTGGTGTAGAGAAACTCCAAGGTAGTACTAACTACAGAGCTTGGAGAAGATCATTGAAATAGCCCTAGCTTCAAAGAGAAAGCTTGGCTTTGTAACTGGGATTGTTGTGAGAGATAAAACAGATTTGACTAAGCAAGATGCCTGGGATACCTGCAATAGCATGGTAATTTCCTGGATCCTGGGAAATGTTTCAGAAACCATCAAAAAATCCATTATGTATATGGGTACTGCAAAGGATATGTGGCAAAGCCTGGAACAAAGGTTTCAGGTTACAAATGGTGCAAGGAAGTACCAGCTAAGCAAGAAAATTTATGAAACCAAGCAAAATGGGAAGCCAGTGAATGACTATTTCACTGAAATGACAGTTTTGTGGGAAGAATTGGAGGATTTGCAAAACTGGCCTCCCATTACTGAGATTTCCTCAAAAGTACACCATTACATGAATGTCAAACATCAGCTGGAGGAAGAGCAAAGGTTGTTTCAATTCTTAAATGGGTTAGATGAGATAAATGGTGCTATAAGGAGTCAAGTACTCATGCAAACCCCATTGCCATCAGCAGATGAAGCATGTAAGGCTGTAAGTCAAGAAGAGGCCCAAAGGGAAACCCTAAAACATGTGAAAGAAGAAGGAGATGCACTTGCTCGTATAGTAAGAGAACTAATTCTCCCACTTGCACAGCCTGTGGCAAGGTGGGACATGTCAGAGACAAATGTTGGACTGTGGTTGGATATCCACCATGGTTCAATAAGCAAGGAGACTGGAAAGAGAAAGAGAAAGAAACAAGCACATCTGCTAGTGTCACCACCAGGGGAGGAAGAGGATTCAGAGGAAGAGGTGGTAGATTCAATGGAGGTAGAGGAAATACTAGAATGGCATGAAATATAAATGTGACCACCCAAAAGGAAGCTAACAATGCTGGGAGCACAGGCCACAGGAGTGAGTATCTCACCACAACAACTAGAACAGTTGCTTAAACTGTTACCAGCACCCTCAAAGTCAGGTTGTAACACAGATGGTGATCTTGATTGCACTTATGGGGGAATGGTAACATGTTACAATGTGAAAGCAGAGGAGGCTAGGTGGATCATGGATTCAGGTGCAACTCATCACATGACTGGTACTTCAGCTCACCTTGAAAACTTGCAGAAATTGCAGCCTGAACCAAAAATAGATCTCCCAAATGGTGCAACAGCCACAGTGACTCACAAAGGCATCATTAAATTGAATGAGTCCTTGACTCTCAAGAATGTGTTGTATGTGCCTGAGTTCAAGCACAATTTGTTGTCCATTCAGAAACTCATTAGAGACAATGATTGTCAAGTAAAGTTTGAGAAGAGCACCTAATGCATTATTCTTAAGGATCAAGGTACATTTGTAGCAGGACTTGGGAAGCCAAAAAAGGGTTTGTATTATTTCTTACAGGAACCAATCAAGGGTTTCATAGCAAGTCTGCTTAAAAGGGGAGGAAAGGAGCCTGAAGACAAGCTAACTATGCATGCAAAAGGCATAAAAGTTCCCACTGAGTTACCAGGCACCAAAACCTTGTCCAAGCAGATGTTGTGGCATCATAGAATGGGACATGCACCCATGGACAGGATTCTCAAAGTTGATGGCATTCAGAAGGAGGTGAAAAAGGTTGGAGGGGAACTCTGCCTTGTATGTCCACAGGCCAAAATGACCAAGAAACCATATGAAACAAGCACAACAAGAGCCACACAGGCCTTTGAGCTCATTCACATAGATATCTGGGGTGCTTACAGAGTTCCCACCAGGAAGCATCACAGGTATTTCATCACTATGGTTGATGATCACTCAAGAACTACCTGGGTTCAACTTCTCAAATACAAGTCAGAGGCTTATGTAGCAATCAAAGGTTTAATACAGTTGGCTGATACTCAATTTGGCAAGAAGGTCAAAGTCATTAGAAGTGACAATGCCCTGGAGTTTCAGGATGACAAATGCAAGCAACTCTATTCAGAAATGGGAATCATACATCAGACAAGTTGTGTAGATAAACCTCAACAAAATGGCAGGGTGGAAAGGAAGCACAGAAATATCCTTGAAATGTCCAGAGCATTGAGAATCCAAGACAATCTGCCTCTTCAAATGTGGGGTGAATGTGTTCTTGCTCTTGTATACATCACCAACAGGCTGCCTAGTGTCATTCTTCACCACAAATCCCCTTATGAGGTACTATTTCAGTCTCCTCCTAATTATAAATTTATGAAAACATTTGGGTGCTTAGCTATGGCCTATAATCCACAGAGAAGTGGTGACAAGTTTCAGGATAAAGGCATACCATGTGTCTTTATTGGTTACCCTGCACACACCAAAGGGTACAAACTCCTTAAACTAAGAACCATTATTGTGTTTATTAGTCGAGATGTCAAGTTTTATGAAGGTGTCTATCCTCTCCATGTCTTTCAGTCTCCTATGACAGTTGTGACTCCCACAGCAAGTGTGCCTAACATTGATTTAGACAATGGTTTCCCTGAGACTGATGCACCTCAGGTACCCTTAGAACTCACCCAAGAAGAGAATGAGGACACACAAATGCCTAATAATGTTCAGGGACAGGGGGAGCATGATGAGATGGTTGATCCCACTAATATACTCACTCAAGCTCCTCTCAGAAGGTCATCTAGACACCACAGACCACCTGAGTGGCTTGATGACTACTATACTGGGTATGCTGCTTGGAATGATCCACCAAGCAAAGTAGAATCAATTGTGAATACCTCTGTCCATGCAGCTTTCTCTTGCTTTCTTAATCAACTTAACAACTCTCCTGATCCCACTCACTTCAAACATGTTGTCGCTAGTGTAACTTGGGTTAATGCAATGAATGAGGAGCTAGAAGCTTTAGAAGCCAATCAAACTTGGCAAATTGTTGACTTACCACCTAGGAAACATGCAATTGGGTGTAAATGGTTGTATAAAACCAAGTATAGAGCTGAAGGGACCATTGATAAGCATAAAGCTAGACTAGTGGTTCTTGGAAATAGACAAAGGGAAGGGGAAGACTTTGATGAAACCTTTGCCCCTGTAGCAAAAATGACTACCTTAGATCTCTATTAGCTGTTGCAGCCATGAAAAAATGGCATATACACCAAATGGATGTAAAGAATGCCTTCTCGCATGGTGATTTGCAGGTACAGGTATTCATGACTCTTCCTCCAGGCTATACAGGATAAGGAAGCAGGATCAATGTTCAATCTCAGGGGAGTTCTCTGTACCCAAACCTACCAAGGTGTGCAAACTGGTTAAATCTTTGTATGGACTCAAGCAAGCTCCCAGGCAGTGGCATGCTAAGCTAATTGAGTTACTTCAACAAGCTGGGTTCAGTCAGTCAAAGTGTGACTATTCTTTGTTCATCAGGCAAAGGAGAGGTGCTGTTGTTGTCATCCTTATCTATGTTGATGATATGGTCATCACTGGCAATGACCTTTCAGGCTATTGAAGAGGTCAAAGCCTCCTTGTCTGCTATGCTGTGCATGAAGGATATGGGAGAACTAAGATATTTCTTTGGAATTGAGGTGGACAAGACTGATCAAGGCATTTTTCTATCTCAGAGAAAGTATGTTCAAGATTTGCTGAAGGAATATGGTCTATGGAAGTGTAGACCCCTGAAGCTTCCTTTGGATACTCACACAAAGCTCACTGCAGATCAAGGTGAGGCCCTTTCTAATCCTGGTTCTTATCAAAGATTTGTGGGAAAATTGATTTACTTGACCATCACCAGACCTGATCTGTCTTACTCAGTTCATGTTCTAAGTAAATTTATGCACTCACCAACTTCCACTCATCTTGAAGCAGCACAAAGAGTGTTGAGATACCTAGCAGGCAGTGTTAATCAAGGAATTCTCCTGGCTTCTCAAGACCATGCCAGGCTGTATGCCTATTGTGATAGTGACTGGGCTGGATGCCAAGTCACCAGGAAGTCCACTTCTAGTTTTTGTTTACTCCTTGGTCAATCCCCTCTCTCTTGGAAATCAAAAAGGCAAACAGTGGTGGCAAGAAGTAGTGCTGAGGCAGAATACAGAGCTATGGCTCTTGCTATTTGTGAAGTTTTGTGGGTCAAACAGCTCCTCAAAGATCTTAGGATATAGGATGATCCATCCACTCCTCTTTATTGTGATAACTAGGCTACCATTGCTATTGCTGTAAATCCGGTGCAACATGAAAAGACCAAGCATGTGGAAATAGACTGTCATTTCATTCGAGACAAAGCAAAATCCAAGGAAATTGTTCCCACTTTTGTTCCCTCTTCTCATCAAGTGGCGGATGTTCTTACCAAGATTCTTACTGTGGAGCAACATCGGAAGTTATTATCCAAGCTGGGAGTTCATACTTCACTCAGCTCCCAACTTGAGGGGGAGTATTGAGGACCAGAAGCTTTCAAGCTCATATTTCAAGCTACTGTTATTGTTATTATCCAAGCTACTGCTGTTGTTATTTCATGTTTTATGTTTTTTTATTTCATGTCTTTTGTCATGTGCCTCTCACATGGTCACTTTAGTTGTTTATTGGGCTGCCAATCATGAGTCCATTTCCCAAGATGGATTCTGCTCATGTAGGGTTTGTCCTTGCTTATATATATGTGTTTTGTAAGTAGCAGTTGCAACACGAGAAATCAAAATGAATGAATGAAACAGAGGGTTGCATATTTTACTCTCAAACTTCATCTTTGTTCTTCACACCTTACTGTTTATTGTTCATCAAGATAGCTTGATCAAATAGAGAAGTTTACCATGTCTTCACGTGGGTTAGAAAGGAGTATTGGTAATGGCGATGATACTTCACTTTGGTATCACACTTGGGTTGGTGATTCCCCTTTGTATGTTCATTTTTAAAGGGATGTTCCTTAAGCTATTAACCATTGAAGAGTGTGGAATCTCATTACCAATGGGAAGTAGGACTTATCTCGTATTTCTCATCTTTTGCCTGATTACATCATTGATCAAATCCAAGTTATTCCTTTCTCTCAAAGAACTCCATTCCCTCCCCGATTCTTGGAGGTGGAAAGCCAACAATAAGGGAATCTTTCCTATCGAGCTAAGTCAGCCTACTTCACTGCCACTTCCCATAATTTTACATATTTTTCCTTTATTTTCTCCAACTGGAAGATTGGAATCCCTTTCTAATACACAATGTTTTTATGGAACCTTTCTCGTCAAATTTTGCCTATTGGTGCTAAACTTAAAACCCTAATTAATTCTTTCGATTTGACTTGCTCAAGGTGTGGTTTTGTTGAAGAAACTCATTTACATATCTTTCGAGATTGTTTAGGGTCTTTAACTATTTGGAAATAGTTATTGCACTTWAACAATTCGAGTAGAAAAGTGAACCCAACAACCTTTTTCTCTATGGATTGGAATGCTTRGTTTGACTGGAATCTAAAGAATTTCRATGAAGATTGGAGGATTCTCTTCTCCRTTAGCTTATGGCATATTTGGCTTGYGAGAAACCACATTGTTTTTAACCTGTCTATTCGGTAMAGTACGRGCRTYGGGGCGTCAATAGGCCGGATYGAATYCAGTYCCTCTTCCCCGCGGGGTACAGTCTCGGTGAGACAYCGTTTTGCAAAAATTGAATTCTTGCTAGTTTGCATAGTATGAGTATGACGGCATCGAGGACTATGGATACTCAAAATCGAATAAAGGAAGTCGTCACTGCTAGGGCTGTGCAGGAAATTACGATTTTGAATTTTCGATACGGTTTACGATTTTTTTTTTCCGAAAATTCGGATATCCGATCCAGATTTTTGAAATTCGGAAAACCGGATCGAATATCCGGTTTTAAAAATGGAAATCCGAATTGGATCCAGAATCGATTTTTCAAAAATCCGGATATCCGGTTTTCTAAATTTTTTTAAAAAAAACATTGACTTTGAATATTTGGGACTTTGGAACTTTATTCTCCCATCCCCTCTACTCCTCTAGGCATCTAGAGTTGAGATATGAAACTTCTCTAGCCTTGCATGGCATATTATTGGCTATTAAAGCCTWGTAATATATAGTTTATTATTTTATTGCATAGTGATTTAGTGATTGCATGCAATTAAGTAATTTAGAAATTATTATTTTTATTTTAAGATTAGTAATTTAGTAATTAAGACTCAAGATAAGTGGTCAAAATATTTGAATTTTAATTAAATCATAACATTAAAGTTCAACAAAGCAATGAATCTAAGGAAGTAAATTCGGATCCGGAAAATCCGGATATCCRAAAATTCAGAAATCCGAATAATTYGGATCGAATCCGTAATGAAAAAARCYGTTTTCGAAAATTCGGATATCCGRRAATTCAGATCGAAAAAATTCCGGTTTCCGGTTTTGCACARCCCTAGTCACWRCACTTCTTACARCAAGCTGCGGAACCCGTTTTAAGCCTTGCCCGCATAGTGCATGCAAGGTGAGGACTCCATTGTCTGGTCGTGTACCGAGGTCATGGATTAGCGGACGAGGGTAAGGGTGAAGTAGTGCATAACACCCCCCATCTAGCGGCCTCTACTCAGTCTCAATGCAAATTCACCAATTGTAACATTGAACAACACAGGTTTCCGTATTAATTCTTAGTAGTACAAATGTTACTAGGCGAGTTGATTAATGCAAGTAAAGAATATTAATTGTCGTCACTTTGAATTAGGTCAAGATTCAAGGATCCTAAACCGTTTGTCCATAATTATCTTATTAGGCGTGACAAGCAATTAATAAGTCTTTTAATTAGCAAAATCAATGGTGATTGAAAAATATGTACAAGAACAAGACTAAGAATATATATGAAGTAAGAAGAAGAAGACTTACCTCGAATCGCTATCCAGAAACAAGACAAGAAAACAACAGTTAGATTTTGAAATCGAATCACCTTGCTAATTGCTATTTACACAAAGAAAACAAAAGGAAAAGTTAGTAATGACAATAATATTGAAATTGAATTGAAAATAAAGAAAAGAACGTTTTTCTTGTTAAGTAATAAAATGCATTGAAGATCAGAAACAAATCATTGGGACGGCTTTTTGGGTGGTTTGTGGTGATTTCTATGGTGGTGAGTGGCTAAGGTTGTGGTGGTGAGTGGATAAGGTTGCAGCAGTGATGAATTGATGATGGTGGCATAGGTGGTATGGTTGTGGTGGTGGTGGTGTCGGTAGTCTGAGAGGTGGCAAAGAGTGAGAGGAAGTTAGAGGGGGAATGGAAGATTCGAAATTTGTCTAGAATATTTGTTTTTTTTTTGGATGGAATTAGGATGTGGATAGTGTTTGCAAACAAATTTGTTTTTTTTTAAAATAAATAAATTCGAGTAGTTGTTTATTTCTAAAAAGGGGGAAAAAACCGGGTAGTTAATAGCAATTTTTCCTAAAATATTATACAAAAAATTATCTTACGTAACACGCACGTGCATTACCTATGATAACATCTAGTCTCCCAAATAAATTAGGAAGCTAAGATCATAACTGAATTACGGGGAATCAATCCAATAATAATTTTGCAATTTTCCCATGAAACTATTGGGGAAAGTTTTATGCACCTATGAATAGATACGGGCACATGACCCTATAAAGTGTCAATTTAATGAGTTTAAATACAGTAGCTAAATTTGTGTGTATAATATATTCAAGTTGTCATTATGTATTGAAAATGGTTCAAGTTTTAATTGTCACCATTTGGATACGATTTCTTGGAATGTGTATTATACTAAGTAGAAGTTCAAGTCTCTGTACACTTTCATTTATGCATAAGATTGTTCGTGCTGATGATGATGGTTTTGATGTATATCTTATTTGACTGATACACTATATATGGGAAGAATTGTTGGAAGAAATAAGGCTTAAGACCAGAGGAAACCGCGACATTATCACGGCATAAAAAGCAAAACTGCATAACATAAGCGGTGTAAAACAGGGGCCTGCATACAAGCACATGGTACCCCTATTTGTAATGTTTGATTTTATTTGTTTGTTTTGCTTGGTAATGCTTTAGTTGGGCTGACAGTTTTACAAGGCTACATATAACAGATTTTTTTTTTTTTTTATTTATTTTTACACGAAAAGTAAAAGATTTCATTAGAAAAGCCAAACGGCATTTACAATCCAATTTCGCAGAAACTAATTGACAAATACAAGTATACCTATCCAAAGAACAGAATACATCGTACGATTGTTCAAATTCATGAAAAATAAAGCCTTAAAGAAATTTTCATCCGAAGCAATACTTTATGTGAGTTCGCACAAATTCGTCATAATAAATGATGTAAAGCTTCTTAGATAATCATGTAGAGTCAATTAAATATCCCCAATAGTTGAATTGAAGTGTTGGATCTTTGCAGTTAATGAAACCCATAACACACAACCTAAAATACCTAACTCCATAGATTAAAATCTAGGAGGAGAACGCAAACAAAAAAAAAATCAAACAACTTAGAAGCCACCTCAAGGGGCACACATATTAGGCAAAACTAGAGCTGATCAACTAGAATCTGGCCCGCCCCGAACCAAAAAATTATGGGCCTTGGACATGCTTTTTCGGCCCGAATTCGGACCGAGCCTGCCTGAATTTTTCGTTTTTTGTTCCGGACTTTGGCGGTAAATTTTATAGTGTTTCAGTTTAATTTTCGGGCCCGACCCGAAAAAGATCGATAAGATCGCTCTAATATTATGGGCTTTGGACAACGATTTAGGCCCGACGCAACCTGATTACAGGGTCCAAAATTCATGCCAAGTCCGCCCCGGCCCGTGATCACCTCCAGACAAAACTAAAGATCCAAGAGACGTAGTATCCAAAAAAATATTGCACGAAAGAACTGCTCAACGCCGTCGAGAGAAAACAAAGCAGTAAAACTACACCTGATGCGTGAGAATTGCTTAAATTTAGTAATTTAATTATCGATTATTTTGAATGAAATTGGTGATTAGTTGATTAACAAATATTGCGATTATTAATTTTTTTACAGGATAAATCCACCCACAAATTAACAATA
>SNQN01004014.1:41454-51944 GCA_008642245.1 Bassia scoparia
AACTCCAAGGTAGTACTAACTACAGAGCTTGGAGAAGATCATTTGAAATAGCCCTAGCTTCAAAGAGAAAGCTTGGCTTTGTAACTGGGATTGTTGTGAGAGATAAAACAGATTTGACTAAGCAAGATGCCTGGGATACCTGCAATAGCATAATAATTTCCTGGATCCTGGGAAATGTTTTAGAAACCATAAAAAATCCATTATGCATATGGGTACTACAAAGGATATGTGGCAAAGCCTGGAACAAAGGTTTCAGGTTACAAATGGTGCAAGGAAGTACCAATTAATCCTGGGAAAATTTATGAGGAGCTAGAAGCTTTAGAAGCCAATCAAACTTGGCAAATTGTTGACTTACCACCTGGGAAACATGCAATTGGGTGTAAATGGTTGTATAAAACCAAGTATAGAGCTGATGGGACCATTGATAAGCATAAAGCTAGACTAGTGGTTCTTAGAAATAGACAAAGGGCAGGGGAAGACTTTGATGAAACCTTTGCCCCTGTAGCAAAAATGACTACCTTCAGATCTCTATTAGCTGTTGCAGCCATGAAAAAATGGCATATACACCAAATGGATGTAAAGAATGCCTTCTCGCATGGTGATTTGTAGGAACAGGTATTCATGACTCTTCCTCCAGGCTATACATGACAAGGAAGCAGGATCAATGTTCAATCTCAGGGGAGTTCTCTGTATCTAAACCTACCAAGGTGTGCAAACTGGTTAAATCTTTGTATGGACTCAAGCAAGCTCCCAGGCAGTGGCATGCTAAGCTAATTGAGTTACTTCAACAAGCTGGGTTCAGTCAGTCAAAGTGTGACTATTCTTTGTTCATCAGGCAAAGGAGAGGTGCTGTTGTTGTCATCCTTATCTATGTTGATGATATGGTCATCACTGGCAATGACCTTCAGGCTATTGAAGAGGTCAAAGCCTCCTTGTCTGCTATGCTGTGCATGAAGGATATGGGAGAACTAAGATATTTTTTTTGGAATTGAGGTGGACAAGACTGATCAAGGCATTTTTCTATCTCATAGAAAGTATGTTCAAGATCTGCTGAAGGAATATGGTCTATGGAAGTGTAGACCCCTGAAGCTTCCTTTGGATACTCACACAAAGCTCACTGCAGATCAAGGTGAGGCCCTTTCTGATCCTGGTTCTTATCAAAGACTTGTGGGAAAATTGATTTACTTGACCATCACCAGACCTGATTTGTCTTACTCAGTTCATGTTCTAAGTAAATTTATGCACTCACCAACTTCCACTCATCTTGAAGCAGCACAAAGAGTGTTCAGATACCTAGCAGGCAGTGTTAATCATGGAATTCTCTTGGCTTCTCAAGACCATGCCAGGCTGTATGCCTATTGTGATAGTGAATGGGCTGGATGCCAAGTCACCAGGAAGTCCACTTCTGGTTTTTGTTTACTCCTTGGTCAATCCCCTCTCTCTTGGAAATAAAAAAGGCAAACAATGGTGGCAAGAAGTAGTGCTGAGGCAGAATACAGAGCTATGGCTCTTGCTATTTGTGAAGTTCTGTGGGTCAAACAGCTCCTCAAAGATCTTGGGATACAGGATGATCCATCCACTCCTCTTTATTGTGATAACCAGGCTGCCATTGCTATTGCTGCAAATCCGGTGCAACATGAAAAGACCAAGCATGTGGAAATAGACTGTCATTTCATTCGAGACAAAGCAAAATCCAAGGAAATTGTTCCCACTTTTGTTCCCTCTTCTCATTCAGTGGCAGATGTTCTTACCAAGATTCTTACTGTGGAGCAACATCGGAAGTTATTATCCAAGCTGGGAGTTCATACTTCACTCCCAACTTGAGGGGGAGTATTGAGGACCAGAAGCTTTCAAGCTCATATTTCAAGCTACTGCTATTGTTATTATCCAAGCTACTGCTGTTGTTATTTCATGTTTTATGTTTTTTTATTTCATGTCTTGTGTCATGTGCCTCTCACATGGTCACTTTAGTTGTTTATTGGGCTGCCAATCATGAGTCCATTTCCCAAGATGGATTCTGCTCATGTAAGGTTTGTCCTTGCTTATATATGTGTGTTTTGTAAGTAGCAGTTGCAACACGAGAAATCAAAATGAATGAATGAAACAGAGGGTTGCATATTTTACTCTCAAACTTCATCTTTGTTCTTCACACCTTACTGTTTATTGTTCATCGAGATAGCTTGATCAAATAGAGAAGTTTACCATGTCTTCACGTGGGTTAGAAAGGAGTATTGGTAATGGCGATGATACTTCACTTTGGTATCACACTTGGGTTGGTGATTCCCCTTTGTATGTTCATTTTTAAAGGGATGTTCCTTAAGCTATTAACCATTGAAGAGTGTGGAATCTCATTACCAATGGGAAGTAGGACTTATCTCGTATTTCTCATCTTTTGCCTGATTACATCATTGATCAAATCCAAGTTATTCCTTTCTCTCAAAGAACTCCATTCCCTCCCCGATTCTTGGAGGTGGAAAGCCAACAATAAGGGAATCTTTCCTATCGAGCTAAGTCAGCCTACTTCACTGCCACTTCCCATAATTTTACATATTTTTCCTTTATTTTCTCCAACTGGAAGATTGGAATCCCTTTCTAATACACAATGTTTTTATGGAACCTTTCTCGTCAAATTTTGCCTATTGGTGCTAAACTTAAAACCCTAATTAATTCTTTCGATTTGACTTGCTCAAGGTGTGGTTTTGTTGAAGAAACTCATTTACATATCTTTCGAGATTGTTTAGGGTCTTTAACTATTTGGAAATAGTTATTGCACTTWAACAATTCGAGTAGAAAAGTGAACCCAACAACCTTTTTCTCTATGGATTGGAATGCTTRGTTTGACTGGAATCTAAAGAATTTCRATGAAGATTGGAGGATTCTCTTCTCCRTTAGCTTATGGCATATTTGGCTTGYGAGAAACCACATTGTTTTTAACCTGTCTATTCGGTAMAGTACGRGCRTYGGGGCGTCAATAGGCCGGATYGAATYCAGTYCCTCTTCCCCGCGGGGTACAGTCTCGGTGAGACATCGTTTTGCAAAAATTGAATTCTTGCTAGTTTGCATAGTATGAGTATGACGGCATCGAGGACTATGGATACTCAAAATCGAATAAAGGAAGTCGTCACTGCTAGGGCTGTGCAGGAAATTCTGATTCCGAATTTTCGATACGGTTTACGATTTTTTTTTCCGAAAATTCGGATATCCGATCCAAATTTTTGAAATTCGGAAAACCGGATCGAATATTCGGTTTTAAAAAACAGAAATCCGAATTGGATCCGGAATCGATTTTTCAAAAATCCGGATATCCGGTTTTTCAATTTTTTTTTAAAAAAAACATCGACTTTGAATATTTGGGACTTTGGAACTTTATTCTCCCATCCCCTCTACTCCTCTAGGCATCTAGAGTTGAGATATGAAACTTCTCTAGCCTTGCATGGCATATTATTGGCTWTTAAARCCTTGTAATATATARTTTATTATTTTATTGCATAGTGATTTAGTGATTGCATGCAATTAAGTAATTTAGAAATTATTATTTTTATTTTAAGATTAGTAATTTAGTAATTAAGACTCAAGATACGTGGTCAAAATGTTTGAATTTTAATTAAATCATAACATTAAAGTTCAACAAAGCAATGAATCTAAGGAAGTAAATTCGGATCCGGAAAATCCGGATATCCGAAAATTCAGAAATCCGAATAATTTGGATCGAATCCGTAATGAAAAAAACTGTTTTCGAAAATTCGGATATCCGGGAATTCAGATCGAAAAAATTCCGGTTTCCGGTTTTGCACAGCCCTAGTCACAACACTTCTTACAGCAAGCTGCGGAACCCGTTTTAAGCCTTGCCCGCATAGTGCATGCAAGGTGAGGACTCCATTGTCTGGTCGTGTACCGAGGTCATGGATTAGCGGACGAGGGTAAGGGTGAAGTAGTGCATAACACCCCCCATCTAGCGGCCTCTACTCAGTCTCAATGCAAATTCACCAATTGTAACATTGAACAACACATGTTTCCGTATTAATTCTTAGTAGTACAAATGTTACTAGGCGAGTTGATTAATGCATGTAAAGAATATTAATTGTCGTCACTTTGAATTAGGTCAAGATTCAAGGATCCTAAACCGTTTGTCCATAATTATCTTATTAGGCGTGACAAGCAATTAATAAGTCTTTTAATTAGCAAAATCAATGGTGATTGAAAAATATGTACAAGAACAAGACTAAGAATATATATGAAGTAAGAAGAAGAAGACTTACCTCGAATCGCTATCCAGAAACAAGACAAGAAAACAACAGTTAGATTTTGAAATCGAATCACCTTGCTAATTGCTATTTACACAAAGAAAACAAAAGGAAAAGTTAGTAATGACAATAATATTGAAATTGAATTGAAAATAAAGAAAAGAACGTTTTTTTTTGTTAAGTAATAAAATGCATTGAAGATCAGAAACAAATCATTGGGACGACTTTTTAGGTGGTTTGTGGTGATTTCTATGGTGGTGAGTGGCTAAGGTTGTGGGGGTGAGTGGCTAAGGTTGTGGGGGTGAGTGGCTAAGGTTGCAGCAATGATGAATTGATGATGGTGGCATAGGTGGTATGGTTGTGGTGGTGGTGGTGTCGGTAGTTTGAGAGGTGGCAAAGAGTGAGAGGAAGTTAGAGGGGGGATGGAAGATTCGAAATTTGTCTAGAATAATATTTGTTTTTTTGGATGGAATTAGGATGTGGATAGTGTTTGCAAACAAATTTGTTTTTACAAAATAAATAAATTCGAGTAGTTGTTTATTTCTAAAAAGGGGGAAAAAACCGGGTAGTTAATAGCAATTTTTCCTAAAATATTATACAAAAACTTATCTTACGTAACACGCACATGCATTACCTATGATAACATCTAGTCTCCCAAATAAATTAGGAAGCTAAGATCATAACTAAATTACGGGGAATCAATCCAATAATAATTTTGCAATTTTCCCATGAAACTATTGGGGAAAGTTTTATGCACCTATGAATAGATACGGGCACATGACCCTATAAAGTGTCAATTTAATGAGTTTAAATACAATAGCTAAATTTGTGTGTATAATATATTCAAGTTGTCATTATGTATTGAAAATGGTTCAAGTTTTAATTGTCACCATTTGGATACGATTTCTCGGAATGTGTATTATACCAAGTAGAAGTTCAAGTCTCTGTACACTTTCATTTATGCATAAGATTGTTCGTGCTGATGATGATGGTTTTGATGTATATCTTATTTGACTGATACACTATATATGGGAAGAATTGTTGGAAGAAATAAGGCTTAAGACCAGAGGAAACCGCGACATTATCACGACATAAAAAGCAAAACTGCATAACACAAGCGGTGTAAAACAGGGGCCTGCATACAAGCACAGGGTACCCCTATTTGTAATGTTTGATTTTATTTGTTTGTTTTGCTTGGTAATGCTTCAGTTGGGTTGACAGTTTTACAAGGCTACATATAACAGATTTTTTTTTTGATTTTTTTATTTATTTTTACACGAAAAGTAAAAGATTTCATTAGAAAAGCCAAATGACATTTACAATCCAATTTCGCAGAAGCTAATTGACAAATACAAGTATACCTATCCAAAGAACAGAATACATCATACGATTGTTCAAATTCATGAAAAATAAAGCCTTAAAGAAATTTTCATCCGAAGCAATACTTTATGTGTGTTCGCACAAATTCGTCATAATAAATGATATAAAGCTTCTTAGATAATCATGTAGAGTAAATTAAATATCCCCAATAGTTGAATTGAAGCGTTGGATCTTTGCAGTTAATGAAACCCATAACACACAACCTAAAATACCTAACTCCATAGATTAAAATCTAGGAGGAGAACGCAAACAAAACAAAATCAAACAACTTAGAAGCCACCTCAAGGGGCAAACATATTAGGCAAAACTAGAGCCGATCAACTAGAGTCTGGACCGGCCCGGCCCGAACCAAAAAATTATGGGCCTTGGACATGCTTTTTCGACCCGAATTCGGACCGAGCCTGCCTGAATTTTTCGTTTTTTTGTTCCGGGCTTTGGCGGTAAATTTTATAGTGTTTCAGTCTAATTTTCGAACCCGACCCGAAAAAGATCAATAGGATCGCTCTAATATTGTGGGCTTTGGACAACGATTTAGGCCCGACACGACCTGATTACAGGGTCCAAAATTCATGCCAAGTCCACCCCGACCCATGATCACCTCCAGACAAAACTAAAGATCCAAGAGACGTAGTATCCAAAAAAATATTGCACGAAAGAACTGCTCAACGCCGTCGAGAGAAAACAAAGCAGTAAAACTACACCCTCCAAACCAAAGTCGCGATTTGGGTAGCACCCAAGTCGAAGAACCATTTTGAACCTTGGAACGAACCAAACCCAGTCACCACCTCCACAATTGAGACTCGTGAAGGCTCGAGTTCTACCACCGATCTCTCGTAAAACGAGACAACAACTCAACACGCCAACAATTGATGAATATCCACACAACTTGAAGGCCGGAGACAACACAAGGAAACGAACAAAGAAAAAGGAAAAAAAACGAAAAAGGAAAAAGGAAAAAAACCAGACGATCCCACAATAAGACTATGGATCGAACAACCGTCAAACACCACCGATGAAGGCCAGCTCCAACGACAACAAGCGACGCCAACAACCTGACCCCTAGCCAAAGGCAACCCTCAATGAACGATCGAGTGGATAGGAAAAGGGAAGAAGCAGTAGATCGGCGATAAGTCAAAACAACCAAACTGGTGAGATAGTACAGCCCGCTCACCAGCGACCTTTAAAGAGCAGGCGAAGGCCACCGGCGAGCCGGTGCGCCACCACTCAACAAGAAAGCAAAAGAGGGAAGAGAAGGGTTTCGTTTAAGGGTTTAGAGAGAGAAGGGTTTAGCATGCGTTACATATGACAAAATTTCTTTATTATATGTGAGATATAACTTGTTAAAAAGTCATATTAAAACATAAGACAATTAACTTATGTTTTATGTCAAGTTTTATAATCTTATTCTTCTTCATCATCAAACACAACGACAACGATACTCGTTCTCATTCGAAGTGAATCGTACTAAACGCGATTATCTTTGGGCTTTGTTGTATCTCGAGAGTGWATTCYGTGAAATCGTGTCTTAGTATAAGGGTCAGAACATTAGTTTTTGAAAAGCGCTTCGTATACACCTCAAATTATTTTCATTGTTGTTTTTTCGATTGTTCTTCGTAACCCTTGTTTCTTACTCCCTCCGTTATTTGGGAAGAGTAATTTATTAATGTTAGAGTAAATAAAATAATTAAAAGGTAAAGAATTAAGATATTAATTTTAAAATTGTTTGGAATAAATATTTGTAAACATCTGAAATAAAAAGTGGAACAAGAATACAAATTTCTAACAAAAAATTGATCGAGATTATTGGCTTTGACTCAAGAAAATAGTGCAAAGTAATCCAATTTGTGATGTAGAGAGTATATAATATAAGAAATTTTGTAAATTACCCCCACAGGTTTGCAAGGTTATTGTTAATTATCCTCATAATTTTATTTTTTTTTAAATTACCCCCATAACTTGTTAAACATTTTAAAATTTACCCCCAAATCATAATTTCCGTTAAAATTTAACGAAAAGTTATTAACTTCCGATAAATTTTAACGGAAAGTGTGAAATTTTCGTTAAAATTTAACGGAAGGTACTAACTTTCCGTTAAATTGTAACAAATTCGGTTAAAATTTAATAAAAATTATGATTTGGGGTAATTTTAAAAATATTTAACAAGTTATGGGATAATTTTTTAAAAAATGAAGTTATGGGGATAATTAACAAAAACCTTGCAAACTTATGGGCTAATTCACAAAAATCCTAAAATATACGAAGGACTCCGTAATTAATATCTCGACTACTCTCAACTCTCAAGTCTTCATTGGAAAATGACATATGAGAGTAATGAGACTTTCACATACTTCGTACAAAAAATTCCATTTTTTGGCTCAAGAGTTTGTTATATTGCTTGAGAATTGATTGAATTATGAAAGCAACGTAATTTGTTGAATTTAAGTATTCGATTGGGTTATTATTAAATCCCTTTTGAAGAACAAAAAAAACGACCATCTGATTTTTCTTCCTCATTTTTCATCTTTACAATCATCAAACAATTTTGATTACAACCATCAAACAATTTCAACAACAGTCAAGAAGCGTTTTCCATGGTTCGTAAGCGATTTCCAGAGGTGCTAACAGGTTAAATTTTTATATGCATACCAACTGTTCGATAAAATGCACCAATGATATGATGACATGATTTTGCTTTTACTAACTGGTGTTTCTTGCAATGCTATGATCAGGTATTCAATGGGATAAAATCCGGAGAAAAGTGGGAATAGGGAAAGATGACATGTACTTTTGGAAGCAAGTTGGTAAGGCATTGCTATGCACGTATGCATTGTTTGGCGCGGCTTATGTGTACAATGAGACATCCCCACTAGGGTGGTGGACGCTGAAGCCACGCCCTAAGGAGGAGAAAGAGTTGGCTCACCTGTACGAGAGGCGAGAGTTTCCGTACCCGGGTGATAAAGAGGCGATGGAGGAGTTCGTTGCGAAAGGAGGGATGATTGGCACCACCATTGGTCCTAAAGGAACTGTTGACACTGATAAGGATGCTTTTAATTATCAGAAGGCTTTGCAGGATAAGAAGTTTGAGCAGGAGGCTCAGAAGCTGTGGTTTCGGATGAGGAATGAGGTCATTGCTGAGCTTCAGGACAAAGGGTTCGATGTTGAGTGAATCGACAAGGGGTGACAGTGGCGATGGCAATGAATACGTAAGCCTCGATCTTTGAGTTGAAGTCTTGGTTTCAAGCTTATTTGTGTTAGCTTGCATTGGGTGTATGTGTATGTGTATGCATATTAAGTATTTAGCCTTGTTTTGTGCTGTATATTTGAAGCTTGAGGATTGCACACATGACTGTTTTTCGTATTGTTGTGCTCGGAACATATAGGATAAAATAAGATGACAACGAGGCTAATTTGTTCTTATACATTTGTTGAGTTTTTGCTGTTGTTGATGATGACAATCTCCTATGATTAGTTGTTTATTTAAGAAATACTTGTGAAGTATACATTGTTGGGAAGTCTTGGCTTTGTCAGCTTTGCATTGTACGCCTTGATTCATTTCGAGTATGATGTCGTTCTTGAAGCTTTGTCGAACATAATTGATTACGATTGAGACTTTGGGATGAAACGAGATGGAAAGGCTATCTCTATATGGCTCTGCAGAGTATACGCCCAGAGATATTCATATGATTACACTGAATTGAGCAGTGGTTGTTGATGGTGTTCGCACTAGTCGCCTCGATGCCTCATGCTAAGTTCCTAACTACTTCAAGGCCCATTGTTGGAGCTTTGAATTCTCTGAAAAAAGTGCTTATAATGCAGATTCTAGGTGATTGAGAAACTCAAGCATCTAGTTGGAGTGCTTCAATCAGGTCGAGAATACCACTTTCCCCGTTTTTGAAAGCCGGCAACAAATGAGCATTTTTTGTGAGAGATAAAATATTACTTTGTTGCAAGCTTTCGAAAACGAAAGAAGTATCAAAAATGTCGAGTACTCACATCGAAAAATTGAATTTAAATTTGAATTTTAGGTGTCAATCTTTATCCAAAATAAAATAGATAGAATTTATTAGGAAAATTCCTAGTCAATCCAGCGGATTGACAAAAATTCTCAATCCAAGCCCTCAATTTGTTATGATGTTAGGAATTAGAGGAAGTTGTTATTTTTCTTATTTTTCATGTCTTAAATTCTCTATACAAAGGGGCGTATTATAGGGTTTGAGGAGAGGGATGGAATAAGTCAGAAAGACCCCATTATCTCCCTACTATCAAATTAGAGTAACGATAATTGTAGCCTCACAAATTATCAATAAAATTATATTGTGATTCATATTTCTTGCCTCTATATTAATTTTGCAGGTTTGAAATTTCATGGTTTACAAATTGACATGTTCGGTGGGACCATTGTCGCTCTTTATCTCCAATGTCTAGAGATCAAAGTTCGTAGAATTTGATAGAAGAATGATAASTTTAAGTTTCGAATTCGATCTATATCAAATTTTCGAGACCATGTTGCATTCGACATCAAGTCTWTACAACAGGTCTCGAGGGGRCATTTGTAAACAYCGAAAATTTGAATTTTAGGTGTCATCTTTATCCAAATAAAATAGATATAATTTGTTATGATGTTAAGAATTAGAGGAAGTTGTTATTTTTCTTAATTTTCAAGTCTTAATTTCTCTATATAAAGGGTYGTATTATAGGGTTTGAGGAGAGTGATGGAATAAGTCAGAAAGACCCCATTATCTYCCTACTATCAAATTGTAGTYAATGGTTCGGAATAAGTCGATAGGACCCCAAAATAACCCTAATATGCATCTTTGGAGAGAGTAACRATAATTGTAGCCCMMMAAWTWWYMAWWRAAWTWWWWT
>SNQN01004015.1:0-13093 GCA_008642245.1 Bassia scoparia
TTTTTCCATATTTTTTCCATGATTTTTCGATTTATGGTTTAATATTTACGAATTTCCTAAGCAACAACATAAAAGCGAGCAAAGCGGGCCATCCCGGGATATTTTGCCTTGAGACAAGCGTCCCYTGGAAACCAAATATCCCGAGAATCGCAATAATATAATCAGTTGTAATCGTATAAAATCACGTGTATATTTTATTTGATTTTTATCACGATTTTATTTTATACGATCTCCCTATTCAAGGCAAGGCGAATCAACCAAAATCAAGTACTGGGCGCAATTGCGCCCAGTTTTGGGTGTAATTACGCCCAGTTTTGGGCATAATTGCGCCCAATTCTTGCCTGTTTTGGCCAATTTTGACCCTTGCCTATAAATATGAGACCCCCCTCGACTGTGCAACGATTTTGGATGGTCATCAGCTTCCTCTCTCTCGTCCAAACTCTCTCTCACTCCAATACTCTCTCACAAATACATTCAAATACATTTAAACACTCTTTTACATTAAATCTAGCAAGTTTTCAACGGTTCTAAGGCGCAACAAGGGTTCCTAAGTGTCCGAAGCTTTGGTCTTCGACATCGTGTTGCGAGGTATGTTTGAGGCCAACGTCTCAATTCTAAACCCCCTTTTGCATGCTTGTTTTGAGATTCGACTTTCTATGTAAATTTGCATGTAATAGTGATTAATAACAACTTGGCAATTCAAATTAAAAGCAACCTTAAGGCATAACTTTCAATTCCTCGCACGAGTGCTTGCATGCTTGTCTCACACCCATAATATGCTTTAACAAACACCGGCAAATTTCGTGTTCTAACGCATAAAAAGATAAATATGAACAATCACCATTAGGCTTCTAGAATACGGAATTAACAACACATGCCACAACAAACTAGACACTATTTGCATAGTATTTTGTTAAACAACCCGCCTAGTAACGTTGCATGCTTAGGGTTTTAAACGGAAACTTGTTTGTTGTTGTCTTACGGACAATGAACTCGAAATAATTGAGTTGAGGCTGCTAGACGCGCTGGGGGGTGTTGTGCACTACTTCACCCTTACCCTTATCCCCTAATGCAAGTAAAGGCAAGGCTGAAAACGGGTTCCGCAGCTTCCCAAAAAACGTACGGTGGTGACTTCCATTACTCATTTCAAGTATAAACAAACAACTCCAAACATACTCACAATATACAAAAGGCAAGAATTCAATTCTAGCAAACAAATCAACCCGCCGTTAAATAGTACCCCCCGGAGCAGAGTGATCGGACCCAYTCCGGCTTAGTGACGCCTCGGTGCCCGTACAACAGGAGATACACGACATTTTTAATTTGGATTTAATCTAACGATGTATGTTAGCATTAGAAGGAAATTATGGTAAGGATGGCCCATGAGGAGATAGCCCAAAAGCATGCCCATGAAGATCAAGCGACAGTAGGACTAAGAGGGAAATTACGAATGTTTGAATTATGAAAAGAAGCGGCAAGTAACCGTCAGATGAAGTAACTTCCACCCACGATCTACACCCTTGGAGGCCTATAAATACATGCAGCGGTACAGAAGTGAACAACAACAACATCAATCTATCTCTTTTTCGCATTTAGTTTCCTTTAGCCACACTTGGCTCAGTAGCCAAGTTAGTTTAGATTAGCGAAGCCTAGACTAGTCTACCGTAGTGTAGTTCATCTTATCATGGATCAGTAAGTTGTACAATTTTCATCCCATTGTGTGTAATCATGAAGGTAATCYTACTTCCTTGTAATATAATGGTAGTTTAATACTTATTCCTTTATAATGGATGGTGCTTATCTCTTTTCATTATTGTTTATTTCACGCTTCAGCTTTGTTTCATAACAAAGTTGGATCTCCTTATTTCCATCTTCTTAGTAACTGTGATCGATAGGACCATTTTACATTAGTGAGGTATCAATATAATAGTAACAAAAGGGAAGCCCCCTACCGAACTAAGAACAATATTGGTTGACTTTATGGTGAAGTGCAAAACCACCTCAACAGGTTTTTTGGTGACCACATTGGGAGAGAAGTTTGGCAAAGCATAATTTGCTTCTCAACCATGGCCCCTAAGAGATCTACACGAAGGTAGAGCAATCAAGGATGTAACTCATCCGATCTAAATCTTGAAAACCCTCTCGAAGATCTTGTAATTAGAAATTGTTTCGCAACAACAATTTGTTGAAGATCTAGCTCCTACAAAACCGAGTCTCAAACGCAAAGACTGACGGTTTGCACTAAACGGGAGATCAATCATCCTCATCCAAAGGTTTGCTCAATTCAATATCACGCAATACCGTTGGATATTGTTACAAGCCTTTTAGAAGATTTTGAAGAGAATCAAAAGGAACAGTTCGACAATCTCCACCGAGGTATGGTACATGAAACTGCTAGGGTGATAATGCAGTTGCAAAATTTTAGCTTCCCACTCACAACAGTCGGTTACTAGACAAGTAAATAAGATTATATTAGATATGAACGAGACGTTGAATGCTACTAACGTGGCATTATCTAAGACGGATGCTACTGAGGTAGCTACTTGGTTGGAACCTTTAGTGGAGAAGCATAATAAACTAAATGAACGGTTGATGAATTTGTTAAACGCCAAAGGTTTAGGAAWAACTGTCGAAAATCCTAGGGAGCAACCACCCTTGGGTTATCCTAGAACAAGCACGATGAGAGGAACTAACGTCCCTCCGGCTCTTGAGACAGTATCAAGGAGTATCCCTCTCCGAGATGCCAATGAAGGGAACAGGTTCCAAGGGAGAGAAGTAGASTTAAGGTCAGGCTATGAGTCAGGCTATAGCCATGGTGATCCAGGACCTTCTTCTGTTCTTTTGACTTCTAATTCTATCCCCTTGAGAGCATTAATTAGAACCGTTCCAAACACGGGAACAACCTTTGGTTTGGGGGCAAACGGTTATGAAATTAGAGGGGTATTCCCCACAAGATGCGGTTTTCAAACCGCAACTAATGGACCCATTCCTCAAAGTGCATATCCTTCTYCTCATGAATCGCCACAACCCACTCACATTACACAAACTAGGAATCAGTGTTATCCACATTAGGCTTACTCCTACCAAATGTATCCCCCTTAGAGTAACCACTGGGCGCAAGGGTCACATGCACAAGGTAATGCCTATGGGGGACCTCGGGCGATAAGAACACAAAACTCTAGTAATACTGGGGGTTTCCATCCTGGAGTTGGATATAACCAAAATCCTTTTGGGGAYACACCTCATCCTTRCTATTACCAGGATAATCGGCATCCACATGGCCAAGATCAGAACTTCCATATGGGGTAACTTCATCATGAACACTCCTTAGACAAGTATAAGTGATGATCCAAAGAGCCATTGGGCACAACGCTGGTTTCCACAAGAGAGGGACTTCTTATCCTTATCCTGAATGGATTGACAAGATGGACCCGTTTCCTCAAGGGTTCAGAGTTCCTGAAATTTCTCCCTTATTCTCTGGCGATGGATCGATGTCTGCTGAAGAACATTTGGTTAGGTTTAACTGCCAATGCAGAGAGCCAACAGACAATGATTACCTGAAGCTCAGGTTGTTCTCTAGTTCTCTCARTGGGACTGTGTTTTCCTGGTTCACCCATCTTCCAGCAAACTCGATTCAGACTTGGCAAGATCTGCAAGGGTATTTTCTTTMTCATTTTACTAGAGGGGAAGCCGGGGTCTCCATTGGAGATTTAGKTAAGATAACCCAGGACAATAGGGAACCTGTAGAGGATTCCATTGCTAGGTTTAAGAGAGRCAAGATCATATGTCATCTTAACCTACCCGAGTTTGAGTTCGTTTCTATAGTCCAGAAAGGGTTGTCCTTTCCTTTTWGAAAGAAATTTGAAGGACAACAATTCCCTGACTTCGTGGCTTTGGCTAGTGCGGTGGTGGCGTATGAAAGGAATTAGGCTGAATAATCTAAAAGCAAACATAAGTATTACTTCAACTACGGTAATTGCACAAAAGAGAGCCAAGATCAGGATGTTTATCAAATGGATGTGGCAATGGTAGAAATTGTATAGGGCCCACCATTTAAATGTCCTCAACTAGTGAACAAAATAGTTCTCTCAGAAGAAGGACTTAAAGTCTGATCAAAGAATAGAATAAAAATTTGACATTAAGAAATGTGATGAAATCTTTGATTGGGTCTTGAAGTTCAAGAAGATTAAACTAGTAGGTAGACAGAAGGAAAGAGATCCTAATGAAATAATAAGAAAAGTTTACTACAAATGYCACGGTGTCTTCACTCATAAAACTAATGATTGTTTAATTTCCAGAAATAGCATACAAGATGAACTTGATAAAGGAAATATATTTTTTCTTAAGAAGAAGGACAATGRTGTGAATTAAGGGATCCTGATTGCTCCAAAATGACAAGATAGAGCAAGACTATGACAACCTCAATATGTGRAGGTGGCATTTCAGTGCTGCACACCCAACCCACCAATGTAAATCTTTCAAAGGCTTCATCAATAAAAAGATGAGAATAGATGGGTTGAAAGTCTTAAAGCAAGAATACCAAGCGTTGGATCTTGTTAATTTTCAACTTGAGGGAAAGAAAACTGAAGGTGAGGAGTTGCAGTCAGGAGATGTTGTCGGCAATATTAACCATAATGGAGTCACCAGTCAGTAGGCTCAAACATATATGGAGGTTGTTCAGAAATTTCCTTTGCAAACTAAAACAATGGAAGGTCTGAAAAATTTGCGCTTCTCTATGTGTCCTTCTTGTGCTGGCATGCTGCATTATGAGTTGGTAAGGACTGAAGTTATTCCCAATAACCCGAGTTTGAAAGAGGCCTAAGGAGGGGACCAGTCACCCTTCCTCGAATGCCCTCTACTATTTCAGTCTTCACTAGGTTGGGTAAACCCAAAGTGGTCCAATTGCCTAGTAAGATTGAGAAAGTGCCCAGGTCAGACCAAGGTGCCCAGGAGGTAGAAATCAAACAAGGGAGCGACAACTCAGACGAAGATAACGAACAAAAAGATTGAGAAAGTGCCAAGGTCAGACCAAGGTGCCCAGGCTTTGCGAAAGGGYATGCTTAAAGCCATTGCTTTTGAGGAGCTGAGCCTCATTTGAAGGTGACAGTAYCTAGAGAGAGAATTCAATATAGGGAACTCATAAAGATAAGTCATCCATGGGCCCTATGTAACACCCCAATAATTCTCCCTTTTTTCCTGTGAAATATTTAATTGAAGATACGGAGAACTATTGACATGTTACCGCCACGTGTGACCAAACCAAATAATAAAACTTTTAGGAAAACTATCAAAGAATTTAAAATTGTACAACTTGGAACTAGCTTTGGCCCTCTATTCAAAACCATGGATAAATATTTTGGCAAACTAACGAAACTTGAAAACCATTTAATCCACTTATAAAATGCTAACATTCTCAGACGGAACATTCAACAATATTCCAAGAATATAACACTCCGACACTCCTAATCCCCAACGTTACAAATGCACATGTATAGCCATCAATAACCTGTAAAATCCAGTGAAAAGTCTGCTCCCCATAATTTCCAAATGAAATAAGGATAATCAGAGTTCCACCAAAAGAAGGAAAATGTGGACGACACACAATACACAAAAACACACGCAATCAGAAAAGCTAAGTACATACAACTTACGAAACAAGAAAACAAACGGACATCATCTCCCCTAAAAATGAACATACTAAGTTACGACACCTGCTAAGAAACAAAAGAAAAACACAACGGTGGTGTTCACAACCACTCAACAACATTTGATACAACCCAAAGATCCAAAATAACCCAGTCCCAATCACAAAATCATATACAACTGCTCCCAAACATCTTTATCCCAACATCATCAATCGCTTCTGTTAAATAAATTAGTACCAGCAAGAATAGTTTACTCGACTCCAATACATGACTAAATATAGTTTATTACATTTACGTTACGAATTCAAATAGACAAGGTTGTCCATCACCAGACACACAAGGTGCCACATTAACCCAGACACATACTGGTGCCAAAATCAAACCAGACAACAAGGTGCTACAGTCAATCCCCATGTCTCCCCGTCGAAGGCATCAAAAAGTTATATAGACCAGATGGCGAACGGGCGCAATCACCGTCACCATAGCTAGATGAGATCACAACTAACCCCATTTTGGATAAAATCCTTTATAAAAAATAATAAAAAGAAGACGTGTTGATCAAATGCTCTAGAAAAGTTGTGAATGAAATCGCAACCCCAACCTTGATTGTCAATACTCCAGACTTTGCACAAATCCAGAGTTTTATTCTCATTCATATTATATTTAACTGTATTATTTATCAACTCCAAACGAGACCACACACATACATTATTTTTAAAACAAACCATTCCTTTAATTAATAAACCTGTTAGACAAGCCAACTACCCTCATCATTAGACTTGATACTTGACCCCACTCAATTCATACAATCATGTCATGAACGAGTAATAAAATCCACTCATGAGTAAGTTACACTTGACCCACTTATTCATCCATGTAGTATAAATAACCTCATGGAGCAAGTTACACTTGACTCCACTTAATTCACACAATAGACCAAACCAGTTTATTAAAGACAATGACTAATAAAAACTTGATTAATCCTCAAGAGTAAGCATTTCTACATATTCTCTCAATTTCAAGAATATAACCAGGAACAAATTAAATAATTTATCCGTGACTGCAAACAATTCCATGGGCGTTTCCTACTCACGCCTCTAAGTTCAACATCCTCAAACATAACACAACCAAGATCTTGCAAGTCGTACGTACTTGAAAGATAACAATCCAAGCTATTTATTTTTCATTTCAACAATAACTCAAGAGAATTTCCTCCTACAACCAAATAGAAATCAATTATTATTGATTCTTGACACAAAATTACAGAAATACATATTCCTTGAACCCCATAAACTTTAGAAATCAACCTCGAACATGTTTGAAGATTAACTTCAAACGCTTATACGATAAACCTTCATTATTTTTAAAAAAACTTTAAAAGCGCATACTTTTTATGGTTAAAATCACTTTGAATATGTTAATAACTCTAAAATATATCATAATTAACATATATTGTCGTGCCAAATATTTTTATTAATTTAAAAACAACACAATTTTTAATCAAAATTGTCACATCTGTTGTAATAATTATTAAATAATATATAAACATCCACGTTAAATTTTGAATAATTAATACAGGTGTATTACTGTAATAGAACATCCACACAAATTTTCGTAAATTATATATATCTTAAAAATAACTAAAATCGAATATGTCAGCACACAATAAATAGTCAATACGAAAAGGAATTATTAAATATAAATTAGCTTTGAAATTCTGAAAACTTTTACACAAAGTCTATTTATGTATATGAGATATTCATACAATTTTCGTAAATTATTGATAAACTAAAATCAAGAAAAATCAAAAGCCGAATCTAAAACCGAAAACTTCAATTCAAACGAATTTTTTAAATAGTAAACGTGCTTAGAAAATTCTGAAAAACTTTACAAAGGTTAATATCATATGAGATTACTCGACCAAATTTTATAAATTGTTGAAAATAAGAAAAAATATAAAATCGAATAGTAAACCTGGACAGATTAATCAAAACGTGCAAAAACACCCATAAAACCCTAATTTGCAATTCAATAAACTGAAAATACCAATTAAATCAAATATCACCAAAACTCATAAACTTTGTAATTTGTAACAGTTTATACTCAAAATTATTAGTAAAACGATTTGACTATAAAAACTTCAATAAATCAAACTAAAACATGAAATTGCAAGCACTAGTAGAAAATCATCAAAGCTGGGTTTTTAACCCCAACTTTTGAATTGCAGCTTTTGACTTCACAAAAGCTGGGGTTTTTAACTAAAAACCCAGCTTTTATGAAGTCAAAAGCTGGAGTTTTTAGCTAAAAACCCAGTTTGTTGAAGTCAAAAGTGTGGCGTGGTTTATCTAAACCAGCTTTTGAGTATTTTTTTTAAAAAAAATATTGCAATTAATATAACATGCTATATTTATTTATATAAAAACCTGCATTCCATATTTCTTACAATTGAAAATTTACACTATTATTTCACACCAAAAAATTACATTCTAAACTATTATCCAATCCAAACCACTACTCAGTCACTCAAACAAAATCGAAACTAATATAAAAACGCGTAGCTGCCCTGTAGTTGTTGCTGTCTATCTGCTATTTTCACCTTTGTTCTTCTGTTTCCATGATGAAGGCAACATCAGCAGATCCAATTTCGGCGAGAGTAGCCAAGCTTTTCATGATCAGTATCTTCACTTTTTGTGTGCCGCGAGATGTCTGCTAAAGATGATTCCATCCATCTTCTATAAACATACACCATAAAATTAATAAAGACAATGGTATTCACAAAGCTTTACTATTGCAAGAAAAAGGTATACTGTTGCTTTGACTTACATGCTTCATGGTATTCAGGCAACTGTTTCACTGTTGTTTCTGCAGGCTTCGGAAGCACGCACTGCATGAAACTGCATACAGCACCTTCAACCAATCAATTGCAAGATTGTTAATAAAGTTAGGAGGAGAAAAATATGAGAGATTGTTGAGTAGGTCAAATATAAGTTTGGCTATCTACAATTTTCAAAATGATATTGGTGCAATAGATACTATAACAAGTTGGGAATAATTTCTTAAGCAGCTTCTGAATGGACAGGAAACATGCATGAAAAGTCTTTCAGCGCTAGATGAATACCTTTAAACCTGAGATGCTATAGAAATCACTAGCTGATAGTCAGGGCTCCAAATCCATACTCCTGCCATGGACTGTTTGTAAAAAGACAAATAAATGAAGTTCGATATATGACATTATCTTCCATACTCCAAACACCAAAACAGATTTTAAAAAAAAAATCGATACTAACACGGACAAAAATAAACAAATCGATATCTGAAATTTACCTTCTGTGATTATGCAATCAGCACTTCAGAGTCGACAAAAACCATCAAATTTCCTTTTCAGTGACAGATTTTAAGCCGAAATCAGCACTAAGAGCTTTTCAACCTCCCGGGTTTAACGACCACACCCGGTTTAGCATGACAATTGTCGATCAGATTGAACTAACAAGTTGCATACATTTGTTAATATATCACCATAATCTAAACATAGTCTAAAAAATCTCTGTGCTAATTCATTCAAACCAAAGCTTTAATTAACTGCAAATCACTTTAGTCCCTATTTCTTATCTAAAACTGATTCATCTCAGTGAGCTAATCAAGCTTAAGATCCAATAATATACATATATATATATAAACCAATGCATGTACTTGCAGAAATCCTTCGTACGCTCAAACGTATCAAAATCAAATGCACTGAATTGATTTGTTGAATCTAGAACATAATTCAGTTACTTTCAAACCAAATCAATTCAAGCAATACAAATGATCAAATCAACCCTGAAATCAATTCAACAACTAATAACCTCACAAACCGTCAGCAATACATCTGAATTCAACAAAACAATACAATAAAACGTAATAAAAATCACTTAACGAGAAGAATTCACTGAAAGAAATCCTCGATAGCTAGAGGACGAAGCCGAGATGCAAGGCAAGCCGACGACGCAAAAGTTGAGCCAAAAAACCTTAAAAAAAGTTGAAAACTAGAGATTTAGCAAGAGGGGATGAATTGGCGAGAAGAGGAGTGAGAAAGCTGCCAATAGAGGGAAGAAGCAAACCGTAGGAGCAGCGGTGAGGCCAGCCAACGTCGAGGCGTCGAGGGAATGAGGGTTTGCAAATGCGAGTGAGAGAGAGAAAGGTGGCGTCTGTTTCTTTGTCTTTAGTGCGAGGCGGTGGCCGTCGGTGGTGCAGTTGGCGACGAGGGTGCAGACTGGGGTGCGCCAGGGTGCGGTGAGCAACGAGGGTACGCGAGGGATTTTGGGGTTGTGAATTGCGAAGTAGTGAGGGTCGATGTTTTGATTGTTTATTTGGAGAGTGAGTGAGGTCGAGCTGTTTTTGTTATTTGGCAAGCCAATACAAAGGGAATTAACTTTTTTTTGACAGTATACTCAAAAGAGGGGTGTCTTAAAAAACCCAGCTTTTGTGTTCTCACCATTTTTTTTGAGCTCTAAAATAGGTTATATGGGGGTTTTTTAAAATAAACCCCACTTTTGAGCTGCAGCTTTGGCTTTTTTCTATAGTGAGCAGGAAGAGAAGGAAGCAAGAGAGAAGTGAGGAAGAGAGGACCGACGAATAGAGTGCTGTGTGCCGACGACCAGCACACCAGCGAGTGATGGCACCGTGGAAGCAAGCAACAATCCACCGCTCTCCTTCTCTCTATTCGTTCTTTTTTTTGTTAGACGTAAGGTGACGGTGAGGGAATGAGGAAAAGTTTAAAACCCTTTTTTGATTTACAGTATCTGCTAGGTTTGATTTTAATATCTATTTATTTATTAAATTTATTTTGCATAAGATGAGAAAGATAATTTCTTTTTATTATGTATATAATTTAAACGGCAAATACTAGAATCAAATTAAAAATAAAATAAAAATAATAAGGAAAAATATAATATAGTTTATAATAAAAGAATATATCCATTCAAAAAATTTGATTTGTTTTATGAAATACATATCGAGTTATTTTATCAGAAATATTTATAAAATATTTTTTTAAATACGGGGATTACAATCTACCCTCTTAAAAAAGTTTGTCCCAAACTTGACCCTATCCACATCTCCAACAGAATTTCACTCGAAAGTATTGTATTGCGTCAATTATCGTGCCATTGAAATAATACTCCGCTGACCATACTTGACACGATTTCACGCAATTTTATAGTATGTGCTCCAAACAAAATCATGCCTACTAGACCAAAGTCAAGCAACTTGAAGTAATGATTGCCAAAACAATGCAAAAGCTTAAGCAAAACGCATGTCAAAACAATTATCAAATCCTCTCTAAGCTAAACTCGTGGGTGTTACAATCACCCCCACTTAAAGAACGCAACGCCCTCGTTGCGCCTTGAAATTCCACAATTACCAAAAGGAAGCTCAAGTAATAAATAACAAAATTGTCATAAGTAGCAACACAGGGCAAAAGCGCGAAATTATATCGCATTCTACCCCCCTTAAAAGATAAGAGTTACGTCCCCGTAACTCACKTCAACAAACAACTCGCCTRAACAAACAACTCACGATACTTCTTGTGCATCTCCTCCCCTCATACTCCTGGTTAAACCACTGAACGTTCACCTTTTTCACATTTTTGTTTGTCCACTATGTACTTTGGGATCTAATATGCGCACTAGGTTTTCCTCATATCACAGTGACTCGTCTAATTGGATTTTTCTTCCAAGTTTCTTCATTGCTATAGTATTATTGCCGATTGTGTAAGTCGATCAATAATAACCCAAATAGCGATATTTTCAATCTTATTCTAGGGTAAACCTATAACAAAACCAGATATTGAATCTTACTTCCACTCGAGTATCTCTAGAGGTTTTACTCTTCCCATAGGCCTTTTGTTATTGATTTCCACTTTCCGACGAGTTAAACATTTGGGAACGAACTCACCTATCTCTCTTTTCATGTTTGGKCACCAATATAACTCCATTAGGRCTTTMTACAACTTATTCCCTCCAGGGTCCTTTGCTTCAAATCACCACGATTATTTTTTGAAACACACCAACTTCCTTTAYATATCAGCATGTCATTCCCATAAATTTTAAATTCATCTTTAGCACCATGCTTTTAACCTTTAACTTTCCCCAAAATTCATCAGTACTTAGTTTTTCTCTATTTCATCAAATATGGATGGCTCAATTGGCATAGCACTCAGTTCTCATATCACTTTCCTATTCCACTACAGAACACAACCTAAGTCGTGGTTTTATGCATCACTATACTCCTCAAATCTTTCCGTTTCACCGGGTAATGCTAGCATTGGTGCGGTTGTTAGTCGCTTTTTAAGGGTTTGGAAGGCTAACTTACACCTTTCATCCTACGTGAATCTAGTCTCATTTTTCAACAAATGGATAATAGGTCCCGCAAGTTTTCAGAAGTCCGTCACGAACCTCCTAAAGTACTCAGTTAATCCCATAAAACTTCAAATATCAAACATCGGTCACGATCTTAGGCATGTGTCACTCACTAATTTCCATAACCTTTACAGGATCCATAGAAACACTACCCTCCTTAGAAATATATTGATCCAAAAACATAACTCGTGCCAACAAAGACTCACATTGGAAAACTTGGCAAACAATTTATGACTTCGAAGGGTCTCTAGGACAGTCCWCAAGTTTTAATTATGTTCTTCTTCATTCCTAGAATATACCAAAATATCATTAATAAAACAACCACAAACTTGTCTAGGTAATCATGAAACACTTGATTCAGTCGGTCCATCGGGACTTCAGTGCACTAATTAACCCCAAAAGGCATGACCGTAAACTCACAGTGTCCATAACATGTCCTAAGGCACACTAAAATCCCAGAAGTAATTGTTTCTGCTAAACTAGATCTCAAAACTTCCCTGAGTAACAAAGTAAAAAGCTCATTCCATTCCTTCACCCTAGGAGATAAAGAGAGGAAAATATAAGTATCCTTTCAAGTGTTTAACAACAACCACCGACTTCTCGTAAATAAAAAAAAGTTTGAAATTAGTGGGATTATGCCACTAACGTATGCTTTCGGCAACCTCCAAGGATATTAAGGCTACCAAATAAAACGAAACATACTCTTAATAATGACACCTGACTGAACTTAAAACATAYTGGAACATTACCCCAACTATGCTTAACTTAACCATAAAACAAATTGATCCTATCAACGCAAAACTTGCTTAAGTTCGATGGTTTACAACCAAGAAAACTCTCGAACTTTGACCAACACTCATAATCACAATAAAATAATAACTATCATCACAATCATTACAAAAGAGATACATCAACAAGGAAGGCAATAAAACAGTCTCGATCTAGTTCAAACAAAATTCCATTTCCAAGTAGCAAAGAGTCTCCACTGTCCTTTTATCAAGATAACCATCCCATAAGTCATACAACTTTATGACATAAGATACACTGTCA
>SNQN01004015.1:17844-28702 GCA_008642245.1 Bassia scoparia
AATTTCTTTTTATCATAATTAATTAAACGGACAATACTAGAAGTCAAATAATAAATAAAAAGATAACATATATATTTATAATAAATAATCCATAAAATTTTTTGATTGTTTTATATTAGCATGTATTTATATTACCAGAAAATAATTTTTATAAAGATTAAAATTACGGGATGACCCCATCCCCAGAGTCGGCAGGTCACACAAATGTTTACCATCTTCCCATTCATGCTTACACGTAGAACGCAGTATGCGTCCTGAACAATCACATATATCCAAATGCCGCATACGATAGAAAGTTGTTCAATCTCGTGAATATATGGCCAAATCATAGTAGCAAGTTGCGAGTCACCACGTGCACCCTTACACAATGCAGCCTGAAGAGTGTTGCCATAACTTTAAACCAAGCCCACCCCCACCATCATGACAACCATGAGACCACAAACGGCAATGAAAGTGAACTCGTGGCGCATAAAGAAGCAAGACAATAGCAATTAAAAAAGTCCAGGGAATAGGACAAACCCCAACGAATTAGCAAAAAGCAAACAAAACTAAGTGCCATTGAAAGTGGAAACCATATTAAGTAATGTCCAAAAAGTCAAGTCCAAATTGTCAAAGTGCCAAAACTCAAGGCTCTAAAATAGTGGGAATTAAGGCACAAATACCTCAAACCTGACAAGCACAAAAGCTCCAAAAACAAAGCAAAACCAGCAGTTCACACCGTAGACGTTGGCCCTGCCTCGCGTGTAGCGGGCAGGCGCTTGGTGACTACATCGAGGGCTTTCGTGGGCTTAGCCACGAACCGCAGTGAGTCGTTCGGGTAGTGTTCGTCGAGTAAGGGGTCGCCACCGTGCCTATAAGGTATTCACGGTCCATCACAGCTCCAGCCAAAAACGTTGGCTGCCAAATTAATGGCCCCACGTTCTGATTCATAACCAGTTCGTGGTTCGGGACAGGTACTGTAGACACCTGAAAATGTGTCCCCAAAATGAGTATCCGTGATGAAATACCGCGTTTCGCGTTTGTTTGACTCAGAAAAGATGCTTGAACTCACGAAAGTTGCGAAATACGTAGAGGTCGTGCTCGAAATTATTGATTCAGAAGGTCACTTACAGGCCAAACATATTTTCTTTCGTTTTCTCGATAAACTTTCAAAGGTATTTCGAAGGTTTTCAAACATCACGCTGAGCGAGTTTGTTGCTTTTGATTTATCATGTGCGTCCATTTTCTGAATCGCAAATATTTTTAATTATTTTCTGATTTCTATGATTTTCTATGCGAATTTTGCAAGATTTAAATACCCAGAATACGCACAAATACGCGAAAATTAGAATATCGGAAATACGTGGAACCTCTAGAACATGTCTAGAAATCCTTGTTGGGGCAAGTGTGTCTAGGTACGTCGATTCAAGGGAAATCACGGAATAAAATCGGAGAAATCCAAAACATATCGAGGTTTGGAAAAATATAAAAAAAGCACTTGAGCGATATACGCTGAAAATGGAGCTAGTTTTTTTTTTATACGCTCTGATGGCGTATAACGCTCCATTTAGCGTATTATCGCCAAACAATACTCTACGTATTTCCAAAAAAATCAGCCAATTGAGAAGCGTATATACGCTGGGATGAGCGTATATCGCTCCCTCACCTGCGTATTCACGCTCATCTCCAGCGTATATACGCAGTTTTTCCTGCCATCGTTTGCCTCGTGCCTATAAATACTCCCGCGCTTCTCAGTTCGAGTACACGAACCTTCATACAACAATGTTTCACGACTCAGAACTATCACCAATTCACAAGCTCAAGTAACAAGACCACATCAGTACACTCTCAAAACACTCAAACACTCAAAACACTTCATTTCAATTCAAAGCATCGATTCTTTTCGAATCACAAGCGAAATACGGTGTTATAAATCTGAGAGTTGGCGTGCTTCCAAAAAACCTTTCTTCACTCTTTTTTCAATTCGCTTTTGTTACTTTACTTATTAACCATTATTTTGAGGTTTTAATTCAATTAAGCAATGTAGAAACTCACCCTCATTAATTCTCATGTAATATGTAGTTTTTATTATATTTTCATTGTTTCCATGGTTTTTTCTTTTCCTTATTAGTATTACATTATATTTCAATACAAACGCGTTTTGCTTGTCTCCATTAGCAAATTCAATCGGAAGGCGATTCTCTTGAATTTTATTCTTATGCCTAACCGATTTGCTTGTTTGCATGACAAGGTGAGAAGGCTACATACATATTAGCCTTACTAACTGTTTCATTCTTATGATATATAATTCAATCACACTTGATATATTGTTAAACAAGACCGGATATCGTTTATGCCACGATTACAAGTCCATAATCATGGTCGACCGTTTCTAAGCACCTTTAACATGACTAACAATCAATGACCCCTTATCCATTGAGAAGTCTTGGTTGTTCATAAAGCAAACACACCTATCAATCAATGCACTCTCAACATCCTTCCGTATAAGCCTTTGTGTTCTTATGATTATGGACTACAATGAGACCGTAGACGCCGCTACATGCGGCGCGAATTGGGTTACAGATCGATTCGTACCATGTCCCCGAACCCCGACGACTGGTTTACTTGATGACGTGGCCATTAATTTGGCACCAATGTTTCGGCGTCCTGTGAATAACTATATAGGCACGGTGGGATCCCCTTCAATTCGCACACCACCCCAACCATTCACCATGGATATCCATGCTCCACTCATGATCTGAAGCTGAGGTCACGCCCCTCCTAAGGCGCGGCAAGCCCTACATTTTTGGCGACATTCACTGGGATAATTACCATTTGGTAAGTGGCCACGACTTGAAGTCTCGTAGTTCATAATTCATAATCAATGAATTTGCTTTGACCTGTCGAATGGTCATGTCCTAGACTTGGCTCAATATGGGCATGTCATGCTCTAGTCGCCCTAAGGGGGATTTATCTTAGTTGATGTGGGTTAATTATACATGGCTAAGGTAAGTCGTATCCCGCCCATGCCGCGATGCACGTGTTACGAGATGCGTTGCATATAAGGTATCTCGCCCATACATCACAATGTTGTGGTGTGAAATGACCAGCTCTACTCTTAGGCACGCACTTCAGCTACCATCCGACCATAGTTCACTTAGATCCTGCCTTAAGTGAATAAATTGTTTTGTGTTCAATCAAATGGCTTGTTAACTTGTTGCTCTTTGTTCAGTCCAATTCAGCCCAACTAAGCCTCCCTTAATCTATGGTGTTGTTCAAGACATGAGTTTGTTGATCCAATTGGCCCATTCCAGATCAATTCAATTTCAAACTGCCATTCGACCTAGAGCTGCTTAGGTTCATTCCAATCCAAGAGTCTTAAATCTGACTTAGATCGACCTTTTTAAAACCTTAAACCTGAATTAGGTTCAATTCAATTCAAGCAATCATTCAATTCAATTCACAATTCATTCATTCCAATTCAAACCTTAAGTCTGAATTAGTCATTCCATACCACAGAATATTCTTATCTTACCTCAATATAGGTATCAATTCAATTTCAACCCAAGGCCTTGAAATCGAATTAGGTTCGCTTCAACTATCAATTTCTAAGAACCTTGATAGACTCAACCCTAGGCCCATTCAATTTCAATTGCTCGTAGTCAAGAGGTCCGTTAATTCTGAAATAGGCCATCTTAGTTTGATCTTCTCGAGTTCTAGCACTTTAAATCAGATTTATGTCTTAGCCCATCAAGTCTACTTTCGATATCAGTTCTTAGTCCAGACCTCAAGACTGACGTTAGTTTTTCTATTAAGAGTTTTCAAATAGACCATCTTTTGTCTCGGGTTCTGAAATGTAATTTCTTATTTCCCAAAGATAGCAGACTCGCCCAACTTGTCTCTGCGCCCAAGAGGCACAAAGTCAAACAAATCCTACCTCCCAAAAGGCCCATTCGCTCATTGACCCTAATCATCCACAAAAAAAGCCTATCCTATTACCTCCTTGGCCAACTGGGAAACATCAAACACCACACCATCAAAGCCCTCATGAGTCACCCAAGCGTCGATCATCGATCGCGCGCCTCTCAGATTGATCACAGATCCCAGTCCTAGCTATATTCGACCCTTCAATTCCGTCCCTTGTCTATGTAGTCTCTTCATATTACATAACCAATTATGCTTCAATTTTCATCAATAAATGATTCATTGTTTGGGCAATAATATTTCTAATTCTATGCAAGGCTCACACTCATTGCCACAATAGTTAATCTAATACTTGATTTAAATTTATTTACAATGCCCCAGAGAGGCCTTCTTTCATAGCTCCACAAAATGCCCTCCTTCATTCCCTTGTCACATCAAATCTAGAAGAGAGCGATACCCTCGTACCTTTTGAGCCCACAAACACTTCAATTAGGCCTATTCTTTCTTCATCACCCACATCTACCTACCCTTTGGACCAAACGGCTGCTAGGAAACAGACACTATGCAAGCAGAAAGAAAAAGAGAAGAGTAACAATGGGTAAAGCAAAAATCAAAGTTCCCACGTTTACGAGCGAGTAAGTTTCACAAATTGCGAACCCCTCTTCAATACATCATGCACCAAAGTCTACTAAAGTTCAGATCCTCCCCAAGTATACAGACTAAAAGCAAAGTCTAAAAAAAGCACACTGCGACCGGGTCACTTATAAACATCAAGGCCTTTTCACCCTCAAACACAGGCCTCACATACAGCCCAGCACAAGAAAGCCTCTCACAGCGAGCATGTCAAACCCCACACAGACTCATCTATTACAACACTGAAGGATAGCGTTGGATCTATCTTCTCGAAGGTTCGACCGCGATCAGCTTAACTTGAATCATTGTGCCTTTTGAGTGCTTGCTTGCTAAGAATTCATTATGATTTTGCCAGTCTAGAACCTGACATAACATCATGTTTGAATCAACATCATTGCCAACCTTCGTATCTAGGCGCACATCTTTGACCCCTATCAAAATTTGACCCTTTTTATTTCTCAAACCATTGCCTATTCTTTGTCACCTTCAAGAACTCATTGACTCAATCCAAAGAATAAACCACCTGACCTTGTGGGGTCAGTACATCTAATTGGGCGAACTCGCTCCTACAATCTATCCTATCCATATGCTACTCTAAGCCGTTAACCACGTTGTTCTCAAAGCTCGCGGGGCCGTAGTCATCATGGCTCCTTAATTTCCAGTCTGGGACTTCTTGCTCCTCAGGCCCCTATACGTGTTCAAGTCTATTAGCTACATTCTGTCGGTAAATCCTGAAAAACAACTTTGACCCTGTCTTATTACATATCAAAGCACTGTCCCTAACGCCAGTGTTAAGCGTGTGAGTCACCTACTCTCTAAGTGCGAGTGCTACACACTCCCCTACCACCATTGGCAACTTGGGGGATCGACATTAGGAGGCTCTCGTCTGTATCGTCCCTTGTGCATGTCTAAAACCAGACCTAGACAAGACTCTTCAAGGCTCATTCAAAACAATGATCTAGAATCACACACACAATACGACAATCACTTTCAAATCATGTCTAGAATCAGACCTGACAAGACACTTTCAAATCATGTCTAGAACAGACCTAGACGAGTCACTTTCAAAATCATCGTCTAGAATAGACCAGCAGGGCTCATTCAATATCATGTCTTGAACCAACCTAGACATCCATTTCAATGACATCTTCTCAAACATGCTAAAACCAAACCTAGACAAGACTCCTTCAAACTCTTCAAACTCTTATTGTCTAAACTTCAGATCTTAGACAAGCACTTTCAATGACCTCTCTTCAAACCTGTCTAAAACAACTAGACAACACTTTCATAACTTCCCTCAATTCACGTCGAAAAACCAACCTAGAGAGCCACTCCTTCAAACTCCTCACCAGTCTTAAACCAGACCTAGACAACCACTTCAAATGACTCTCTCAAACCATGTCTAAACCAGACTTAGCAAAGACTCTTTAATTCCTCAACCATGTCTAAAATCAGACCTAGACAAACCCATTCAATTCAATGACTTCTTCTAAACTATGTCTAGAACCAGACCTAGACAAGGCCCTTCTAAATTCAAAGACTCTTTCAAAACCCAAGGACTCTTGCCACTCTTTATCTCAAGCGTTTCAACAAGTACAAGTCACATGCATTGCAATTCGTAGACAAAAAACAACCTATGTCGTCACAAGTAGTCCTTTATCCTGAATTATTGCTATCATTTTCAAGTCAATGCTCATTTTCTTCGTAAAGCATGGGACGCACCGTGCCTTTCTCCCATGTCAGCCAAACGGGGAAATGACCGCTCAAGACTCAGGTACACATCAAGCACATCGAACCGCATGGACACGGCTACAGGTAAACTAACCTTATGTTGCAGTACCGGCGAAAAAGGGTAACTCAGTCGAGAACGATCTGATGGTTCTCTCCGGTCCCGAATCGATACTTTGACTTTCGTCCTTACGAAACTATCGTCTCTTCAGACTCAGTCAAGGGGGGTTCTGTACACCTGAAATGTGTCTCCCCAAAATGCAGTAATCCGTGATGAAATATACCGCGTTTCGCGTTGTTCGACTCGGAAGATGCTTTGAACTCACGAATGTGGAAATACGTGAGCGTGCTCGGAATTATTGAGCAAAGGTGCACTTACAAGGCAACATATCTTTCTTTCGTTTTCTCGATAAACTCAAAGGTTTTCGAAGGTTTTCAAACAAGTCACTTGGCGATTCTTGTGCTTTTGCTTTTCTATCATGTGCGTCACATTTTTATGGAATCCGCCCATATTTTAAATTATTGTTTCTGATTTTTCTATGATTTCTAAGGAATTTGCAATGTTTAAATACGCCAGAATACGCAGAAATACGCGAATAATTAGAAAACTACTCCGCGAAATACGTGGAACCTTTCTAGAACATTCTAGAATCCTGCTTGGAGAGCAAGGGTGTTAGGTACGTCGAATCAAGGGAATCACGAATAAAATCGAGGAAATCAAACACTTCGAGTTTTTGGAAAAAATATACAAAACCATTTGAGCGTATATAGCTAAATTGGAGCGTTATACGCTCCTGATGAGCTAATACGCGTCCATTGGCGTATATACGCTCAACAAACTCTACTTATTTGCCAAAAAAATTCAGCCAATTGCGAGCTATAGCTGGGATTGAGCGTATATACGCTCCTCACCTGCTATATACCCAATCTCCAGCTGTATATACGCAGGTTTTTCTGCCCTCGTTTTGCCTCGTGCCTAATAAATACTCCCTGCCTCTCAGTTCGAGACACGACCTTCATACACAATTTTCAGAACTCAGAAACTTACAATTTCACAGACTCAAGTACAAGACACATCAATACATCTCAAACCACTCAAAAACTCAAAACACATTGGATTTCAGATTCAAAGCACGATTCTTTTCGAATCACAAGCGAAATTAAGGGTATAAATCTGAGATTACTCACCAAAAACCTTTCTTTCACTACTACTATTTTCATCCTTTTGTTACTTTTAACTTTACAGTTACCGTGTTCTGTGCTAGTCTATATAAATATCAATACGCAATTATGAAACTCACCTCTTAATCGTTATCATCAGAATGATGTCAGATATTAACTTTCGCGTGTGTGTGATCCATGTTCTGTGTGGTCGGCTTTTCACTAACTACGACACATCACTCTCTCTCTATATTGTCGTCAAGATGGCTAACGCGGTTTATGCGTTGTCCAATTAGCAACTGCATATCGAAAAAAGACGATTCTCTTGAATGTTTATCGTTTATTCTTAACGATTTGATGTGCTTTAGTACAAGGGGGCAGGGAGAGGGGACATCCTCTACAATATATGGCTTTTACTAAACGCTTTGTTTTTCATTCGATCGTTTATGTTTATTATCAATTCACACTTTGTATATATTTTTAAACAGAACCGCAATTTAATCGTTTTGTCACTAGTAAATCTAGTACTATCATATCAAGTGAAGTTGCCCCATCCAAGAGATCTTAGACGACGGGTATTTCACTTAAGCACTTTTTTCTCAACATTGGTTCACTTAACAATCAAGCTTTGTGAACGCCTTATCCATGTAGTTAGAAGTCTTGGTTGTGTTCATATAGCAACGCCACCTGATTAATCATAATGCTCACTCTCAAGTCTAAGCTCAAACAAGCTCTTTGAAAACTTGCAATGATGTATAAGAATTTATGGAACGACGTATGATGAGCCGGATATTGTCGAGAGGCGAGTCTTACATTTCCTCGAGCCATCTTGGGCTCGAAGTGGTGTTACAAGATCTGATTCTACCGATCGTACCCCAATCCTCTCGAGCTGGTTATTGATTGTCTGACAAACCTGGGCCATTAAGTTGCACCCAATGTTCTGGGCTCCGTTGAACTACCTAATGCCGGGTGGCGATTCCCACTCAATTCGACACACACCCCAAACGCATTCACTTATGCGGATTCATGTCACTCCATGACTCTCGTAGCTCAGACGGTCACGCCCTCGTTGCTCATGCCTAATACTGGCTTGCGAAGCCCCACATCGACGAATCCATACTTGTGTCGTTTACAGCAATCGCTCCCGCATGTGAGCTCTATGAATGATGCCGTGCGATGATCTAGGATTTGATGGACTCTTGAATTAAGGTGAGGGGATTGCTCTCAAACTTGAAATTCAACAAACGCCTAGAGTGAAAGTTGTCTCAAGTGCAATTAAATATATTGAAGAGGCCACTGAAGATGATGAATTACAAAATACATCTGACGCTTCCCATGTAGTGTGGAGTCCAGTATAAGAGAATCGGGCCAGTATAGTTGATGTTTAGGGGGCATCCCTGGGGGGAAAATCCGATGATGTACTTAACACTATTAGGGGAAGGAGGGCTATCTTACCTGGTGTGATTAGTCTTGGATACAAGTAATGTTTAGACTTTTATTTTGTACGTTGTATGGATTTAATGAATTGAAATTATAACTATAAAATGAGATCGGGTACAGTTTTAGCTCTTCGCAATCTTTATGCTTGTRATTATGCACAATATGGTCTAGAGGTAAAGGCAATCATGGGTGATGATGCTAAAACATTGTCAAGTGAGGATCTTGGCGCTCACTGCTCACCCTTTTTTGACGCCATGGGGGGATTTTATGGCCATGAAGAGGAAGTGAGAGTATGGGCCAAGAGTGGCGATATCAAGCAGGAAGTCCATGATTCTCTTGAGGAGGTTAATCTTGGTACAGAAGAAAATTCTAGGTGTACTTATATTAGTAAGGAGTTACTTGAAGGAGAGAAACTGACCATTATCAAAGTCCTCCAAACCTATAGGGACTGGTTTGCTTGGGAACATCATGAAATGCCGGGAATTGATCCTTCAATTATCTAGCTTGAGTTGCCTATTAAACCAGGTTGTACCCCAGTGGTACAGAGTCCAAGGAGGTTAGCGCGAGATTTGATTAATAAAATCAAGGAGGAAATAACTAATCTTCTAAAACTTGGATTCTTTCAGCCAGTAAAATACGCTGAATGGATCGCTAACATWTTTCCCATGGTCAAGAAGAATGGAAAAATTAGGATTTGTATTGATTATAGAGACATTAACAGTACCTCTCCAAAAGATCAATATCCTAAGCCAGTAGCTGACATGCTCATAGATGRTGCATCAAGGCAAGAATTGGTGTCGACTTTAGATGGGTTTACGGGATATCACCAAATAAGAATTGCTTAAGGTGATCGCTCAAAAACTCATTTAGATGCCCAAGATCTTTGGGACTCTTTGAGTATGTCGTTTTGCCTTTTGGATTGAAGAATGCGGGAGCAACTTATCAGCGTGCTATGAACCTCATTTTTATGAGATGATAGGAGATTTCATGGAAATCTATATAGACTATGTTTTGGTAAAATCAGGGAATGCATCAGAACATGTAGTGCAACTTGTTCGTGCCTTTGAGCGAATGAGGAAGTTTAGTCTTAAGATGAATCCATTGAAGTGTGCCTTCGGGTCAGAGCGAGTAATTTCCACAGGTAGTTAGTACATAAAAATGGTATCGATATAGATRAGAAGAAAGCGAYAGCTGTCTTGGAGACTTAACCCCCTAAAAGAAAAAAGGAGTTGCAAAAGTTCTGCGGAGAGATTAATTATGTTCGCTGATTTATTACTAATTTGGCGGGAAGACGAAAGCTTTTTCTCCTTTGCTGAAGCTAAAGAAAGGAGATGAGTTCAAATGGAGTGATGAACATCAGCAGGCCTTTGAGCAAATCAAAGCGAAGCTGGCTTCGATCTCCGTCAGTTTTAATACCCCCAAAGCAAAATGAGAAACCATTGAGGTTATATTTTTCAGCATCTAATGGTTCCATAGCCAGTATGCTCACACAAGAAAATGAATGCGGGCAGGAGCAAGCGATTTTCTATTTGAGTAGAATCTTGCAAGACGTGGAACGCGATACACCAACGTTGAAAAATGGTGTTTGAGTTTGTATGATGCTTCTATTAAACTCAATCATTATTTCATGGCTTTCTCCGTTGAAGTCATATCACCAACCGACGTGTTGAAACACCTTTTGAATATTAACCCCTTTGTCAAAGGAAGGTTGTGTAAGTGGAGTATGAATTTGTCCCAGTTCGAGTTGAAACATTTCCCTTAGAAGATTGTGAAAGGTCAAGCTTTAGCAGATTTCTTGGCTGATCACCCCATTGATAATAATGTCCTGGTTCAGGAGGAGGAACCTTGGTGTTTACTTGTGGATGGYTCAAGCCGAATAAATTCGGCTGGGGTTGGGATAGTGATGCTTTCACCAAAGGGTGTGAAGACTAAGATGGCAGTAACTTTCGCAGACCGATGCACAAATAACAAAGCTGAGTTTGAAGCTCTGTTT
>SNQN01004015.1:33657-55380 GCA_008642245.1 Bassia scoparia
TATTAGCAAGTGCAGCGAGTTGATTGCATAAATTTCTGAATTGTATATTAAAAATATATTGTATTGTTGTATGTCTTAGTTTAACAGTTTTTGGACCTTATTATAGGTCTTTAAAGGATCTGCTATACTATACTAGAGATATGATATATAAGATTATACTATATATATATTAATGTAATATATATATTATATATATAATATATATACACATATATAAGTATATATATACTAGGTTACTATATATATATTTGGAAAGGGGGGAGGCAAGATAGGTGACCCCCCTCTAAAAACTTAATTTACCCTTTAGATGATTGTAAAAGTCCTTAACATGCCCTACTTAAAAATATGAAATCTCTTTTATTTTTGTAATTATATATTAATTAAGCAATATAAAAAGGTATATAATTGAATTAAAACTAATTACATTGTATAACGTTTATTCCCAATATATAGAACATGAAATAGTTAATTAATTAGTTGATTATTATAATTTCGAATCCAAAATATTATATTAAATTACTCTATATGACAACTGACAACATGTATTTCCCATGAATCACGCTTAATTATTAAAAATTATTTACGACAAAAAATATTAATTAATACTCCCTCCGTTACTATTACTTGAAACAATTGAACTAGTAGATTTCTAGGCAATAATTGTTAATTGTACGGATATAGGGTTACTATGATTAGAATTCGAATAAGTAGAGAGACAAGGAGAAAAGTAATAATATGGTCATAAGCTTAGAAATAAGAGAAAGAGAGAAAATGAATAAAATAATTGAGCTTGGTATAAGATAGGAAAAAGTAAGAGAGAGAAAAGTATGAAAAAGTGAATAAAGTAGAAAAAAAGTACTTCAAAAATGGATAAAGGGAAGAATTGTTTCAAGTAATATGTAAAAACCATTTATGAAAAATGTTTCAAGGTAATACGTAACGAGGGATAGCTAAAAAATCTTATCGAGAATAATTAATTCCTCATACTTTTGTTAGTGTAAGTAATAATTTGAATTACAAACCCACAACCATATAATTTACAACCTTTGTTCTAAAGTTTAATAAAAAGAAAAATACATCAAAAAATTTGAAATCAAATAAATAACTCTCTGTCAGTTGTTAATTTTGGAATTAAGTCCAACGAAAGCATGGCAGAGCCAATGGAGCAGGCTGTCTCCCCTATTAAAAGACTAAATTAAACACCCCTTTAATGACGTGAAAAGACTAATTGCCCTGTTAATTAAAACTATAAATTTTCTTTTTCGTGTAACTTTCCAATACTAAGATATAAAGAAAGAAAGTTTAATTAATGATGTAAAAAATTCAAATAAAAATAAATTAATCACATTGTCTAATTTTAATTTCATTGAATCACTTAAATATGTAAATTATTGTGAAAATTTTAATTAATTAGTATAAAATTCAAATATAAATGACATTAATTACATAACATTTTTTCTACATGAATAATAGTTAATCATTGTAAATCTATTTTGAAAATCATAATTTGAATTAAATATTTATTAATTTTATTATTGTATGTTCAATATTACTAATTTGTTATGTAAATTGTAAGTAAATCAATTAATTTGCCTTTGTAAGAGATTCAATCTGGAAAGGAAAAAAAATTTTGCATCGAAAAATTTGAAAATCTGTAGATACTGCACGAGGCATTCTTAATGTGAAACTGTACCTGCAATTCGTGATTTTTCTAATTAAATATTGTTTAAATTTTAATTTAAAACTGACTGCAACGCAATCTGCCTAGAGTGACTAATAATGTGTAGGGGCATATAAATATAATCCACCATATGACGTAAATTTTTTTTAAAAAATACATACAAGCACGCATCGGTGCAATATTATATATATATATATATATATATATATATATTAATATAATATTTATATATATTATATATATATTAATATATAATACAATTTAGATCTATATAATATATATATATATAAATAATAACCATACTACTAATCACGCTTATACTATATTAATATATTTATAGACCTAAACCCCTATATCTATAATAATATATAATACTTACTGATAGTTTGTTCTAGTGAAATATCTAAGTTGTTTTAGTGAATATATCGTTAATCAAACTGATATCAGCACGCCTAAAAATAATAGTTGCCAGGACTTGTCCTAAAAGTTTATCCTTTAAAACCTCCCTAATATTTAAAAGGGAAAAATAAATCTAAAACAAAAATGATTAAACTTAGCCAAACCTAAGTAAACAATCCAAGCGGATCCCAAAAACCTGGCGCTAAACAATTCTAAAGAAAGTGGCATTAAAAGATGTAGTAGGTAGGGCGATTGTAAATTCCTAATCTGGTTAAGAAGTAGATTGCGTAGGGGTTGTGCTCACGACTATTAGAAATCTTGTTGATGTACTATTTGCAATCTCTTTTCTATCCAATGCTTTCCTCTTATCAACATAAGATAGATCAAAGGCGAATACCTCTGTGTGGTATACGTATCAGTCTGCTATGAGGTGCTTGTGAGGCAGGATGGATTGTAACTTGTTGAAGTTAATTATAGTGAGTCAATGGCGATTGAAACCAATGGATTGTGGATGGACAGACGCTTGGCAGGACTCTGGCAGAGTTAATCTAAAAGGCCCCAATAAGAAGCAACGTGGCCAGCGTCCTTATAGACAGTAAGATAGTATCAAATGTTAAGGATGTTTTTTGAACGGAGATTTAAGTGTTGGAAGATGAAGTGTTCCAAAAATACGAGTTATAAAAAAGTACAGATCTTTGGAAGTGGTCATTAAGTGGGAAGGACATTTAGGGTGGTCAGGGTCATGTAAGAATATGCCTACTCTTTCTGGCATGAGTTAGATAGTGAGAAAACGTTCTTTCCAAAGATATTCTGTCACTGGCAAGTTTCTGACATCAGTATGCCAGTCTATCCAAGTATCTTAGAAAGCATCAAAATATATTGTCAACAAAAGCATCCTGAACGCTATTGGAGCGTTTGATAAAGTAAATGGCATGCGAAACAGTTAAATTCGAGTAACAAAAATTCCCACAAGGGTATACATGAATTGAAGAAGTCGAAAAGGATGCTCCGAGCGTTATATTAAACATACAACTTAAAAATATACAATCCTGAAATGTAGAAGGTCAGAGACACTTTAATGGTGATGTAATCATACATACGTACATAGATCTCCACGAGTGCCTATAAATACACATGTCATACAATACGTTTTTTCATTCTCATGTATTCTCATTCTTCTCTTTCCAAAAACTCTTCAGCCTCTCTTTTCCTTACTAGAATTTCCTAATTGATCGCCAACATTGATGAATGTCAAGAATCATGGGTGCTCGGAAAAAGCTCAACGCCAAGAAGGCTTTACTCGCATCATAACACACTGGAGATCGTCCACGCCAGGCCTTGAGAGGTGTGGAGTTTAAGTAGATGGAGATAGGAAAGGAAGGCAGGCGAGTGACCACCCTACACCTGTAAGGAATAACGTGGGTAGATAGTGCCATTTTGAAAGGAAGAAGAAGAATAGAGGATTAAGTGCAAACGGTCGGAGTGAGGAGCAGGTGAAGTATAGGCGACACGAGATGGGAGAGACCGAAAAGGGAGAAATGACGAGGACAAAAAGAAAGATAAGCGGTAGAGTTGGGTGGGTGTTGCCCTTGCAGCGCCAAAGTCGTACCGAATCAGAATTAATCACTCGTGAGACGGATGTATGAGCGTTCCACTCAGTGAACCGTACCGTTCTTAGATCCTAATTCATATAGCGGACATACTCACATCATCTCTTTCTCTTGCACACACGTTCACCTATATCAGCAGGACTTGCAGATATCAGCAAGTATGGGGACTCAATCTGATGCATAGTATGAATGAGAGCGACGAGTGACTGGTGGTATTCTGACACCTGAATTCATAGGCGGATCAAAACATACAGCGGATGCTCTCGTTCGAGAACGTAACCAACATAGATGGTTGACAAGAGTTCTGAAGTTCTGTATCTAGGAGAGTGTTGAATTAGATCTCACTCATATTCATTTAGAATTTCATGAAGTTCGTTAGTGCATCCATTGTCATGAGAGATGACCATGTGCCGTGAGTACACGTTAATCACAGTGTAGTATTCTAATTCGTATAGATGTGAGAGACAATATATTGTTGCTAAAGTAAAACTAATGCTATTTTTGTGCATGATACAGGTAAAAAAATTCATAATTGTATGAATAGTCTAGATGAAAAGACAATTTCAAATATTAATTGTTGGCGTCACACAAAATCGAACTGTTCATCTAATGATCGACTTTCTGTGGGATAATGGGTCAATTTATGGCTTTTGGTCCTCAGGTAATACTTCCCAATAAGAGGTAAATGTAATTCTAAAGAAACGCGTGTTATTTGAAATAAGTCATTATCCATTCTAAGTCATTTTCATTCTTACTACACAACAAAAGATGACTACAAAATTAAAGGGAACATTTCCCACAGATAAACCTGAGTTTGGCCTAACCCCTTATACACACAGCAGTTTTAAGATACGCAGTACTCTGAGATCAGTGTATAATAACTCACGGTAACGCGCATGACTTCATCATTATATCTAACTCTAATTAAAGGAAAATAAATCTAAAAAAAAATAATTAAACTAAGCCAAACCAAGTAAAACGAATCCAAGCGGATCCCAAAACCTTGGGGCTAAAAATCTAAAGAAAGCATTTAAAGATAGAGTAGGAATTGAAATTCCTAACCTAGATAGAATCTAGGGTTTTGGCCACATGATCTTGGTTTGATGTCCATGCAATTCTTTTCATCCAAGCTTTCCTCTTATCAACATCAAAGACAAACGAATTCCTCTTTGGATACGTATCAAGTCTGCTAGAGTGGCTAGGCAGATGGATTTAACGTTTGAAGATTATAGTGAGGCAATGGCGATTGAACCAATGGATGTGGAGGAAGAACGCTTGCGAGCTCTGGAGAGTATCAAGGCCCAAAAGAAGCAAGTGGCCAGGTCTTATAACAAGAAAGTCAAATGTAAGATTTTCTTTGAAGGAGATTTAGTGTGGAAGATGAAGTTTCCAAAACGTAGTTATAAAAAACACATCTTTGGCAAGTGGTCATCTAAGTGGGAAGGACCATTTAGGGTGGTCAGGGTCATGTCAAGAAATGCCTATTTTCTGCATGAGTTAGATGGAGAAACGTTTCCAAGAGTACTGAATGGCAAGTTTCTGCACCAGTATACCCTAAGTATTTAGGAAAGCTATCAAAATATATGGTCAAAGCATCCTGACCTAGAGGCGTTTGATAAATAAATGGGCATGCGAGAACAGTTAAATTCGAGTAACAAAATTCCCACAAAGGGTAATACATGAATTTGAAGAAGTCGAAAAGATGCTCCACGTAGTTAACACGGGATAAAACCTTTAAAAATTACACCTGAATGTAGAAGGTCAAGAGACACTTTAAGGGTGATGTAATCATACATACGTTACTAGATCTCCACCGAGCCTATAAATAACATGTCATACAAACGTTTTTTCATCTCATCTATTCTCATTCTTTCTCTTTCCAAAAACTCTTCAGCCTCTTCTTTCCTTATAGAATTTTCCTAATACGCCAACATTGATGGAATTCAAGAAATGGGTGCTGGAAAAAGCTCAACGCCAAGAAGGCTTTACTCGCATCAACCACGAGATCTCCCGCCAGGCTCTTGAGGGTGTGGAGTTTAAGTAGATGGAGAAGGAAAGGAAGGCAGGGACGTGACCACCCCTACACCTGTAAGGAATAACGTGTAGATAAGGCCATTTTGAAAGGAAGAAAGAGAGAAGAAAGTGGCAAGGCGGAGGAGAGAGGTTGAGATACGACTCGAGATGGAGAGACGAAAGAGGGAAAATGACGAGGACAAAAAGAAAGATAAGGTAAGGTGGGTTTGCCCTTGCAAGCGTCCAAAAGTTAATCCGGCATCTACTTCACAGGAACCAGCCGTTGTCCTCATAATTTCGTCATCTTCATCATCATCTTCTTCTTCTTCATCACAGTCACCTTCTCCATCAACAGGATCTGTTCTTGCAAGGTTTGGGAGACAAATTGCTCGTGCATAGAGTGATGATGAGGACGAGATGTATTCTGACAATTACGGAGAATACAGCGATTGACTTGTCTCATTCGTAGAAACGTCAAATCCAAAACATAGTTCTGACAAGGTTTTAGTTTTCTAATTCCTCTAAATGTTAGAATTATGTACTAATGTATTTTAAATTTCAAAAGTTTTGCATTCTTGTCGAAAAACATTGCCTAGCAATGTTACAAGTTATATTTCTGAAATTAGTATTAATTAATGAAATATATTTTGCTTAAAGTAAATTGCTTTATTTTTGGCATGATACAAGTAAAAAAAAATTCATTAATTGATGAATAGTGTCTAATGAAAAGACATTTCAATATTAATGTTGGCGTCACCACTAAATGACTGTTCAATAATGATGACTTTCGTGGGATAATGGGTCAATTTATGGCTTTGGTCTCCAAGTAAATTCCCAATAAGAGGTAAATGTAATTCTAAGAAACCGTGTTGATTTAATTAAGCATTATCCCATTCTAAGTCATTTTTCATTTCTACTACAAACATAAGATGACTACAAAATTATAAGGGAAATTTCCTCAGATAACCCTGAGGTTTGGCCTAATACCTCTTATACACCTCAGGTTTCAAGATAGGATCAGGTAACCCTGAGATCAGTGTATAATAACTCACGTAACGCTGCCATTACTTTTTCCATTAAAAAACACTAACACCTTTACTTTTCCATCCAATTAACATTAAAACTAACTAATTAATCTAATTAACACCTAAAACTAACTAAATAAATTAAATAATAATTCTAAACTAATTAATTAACCCCCTTCCTTCTTCCCCCTTCCCTCTTTCCATATGACCTCCACGAGCCACACCACCACCGCTGCCTCCTTCCTCCTTTGAGCACCACCATTTCCCATTGTAATTCACAGCACCACCATCCCTCATTATAGTTTGAGCAACCACCCCCACTGTACAAATGAATGATTAGTCGAAAAAGCCAAACATGAACCCAAAAAAATTGAACAAAACATCAAAACGGAAATCGTTAAAATGGAAAAAAAAAGAATTCTTTAAAAAGAAATCTAGAAAAAAGAATGGAGGGAAAAATTAAAATAAAAAGAATTCGTCAAAAAAATGAAAAGGTAGAAATAAAAAAAACCCAAAAAATTGAAGACTTACTAGATCTAAATATAGTTATCCCTCGTGGTGGTTGTTGGAGATTGTGGTTGTTCGTTGGGTGGTGGGATGACGACAGCAGCGAACAAGGCGACAAGAGTAGTCGTGCAACGGTGATGGCAACGAACGAGGCAAAGACACGACATCACAAGCAAGGTAGAGGAACAGCGTTTCGAGCAGGGGCGGAGYCGAAGGGTCGCCAGCAGGGGCGTTGCTGCGTCGTCGATTTGTTGGTGGTGGCGCTCAAAATTGGTGGGTTGTTGGGTTTCAAACAAACCCATAATCSCAACAACAAATAGAGGAAAGAGAGAGAGCTCCAACCCCTCCCGAATGTTTGCTACTCCCATAGTAGAAGAACGGAATGAAGATGATGAATTTCTAACACTACTACAAAAATCTTCTAAGAGACCGGTTGAAAACCCCCAAAGAGACCTCCAAACAACCGGTTTATACCTGGGAGGTCTCTTTGGGTAAGAGACCAGTTTATTTTAGGCGTCTTTAAGTGCATATAAGAGACCGGTTGGCTAAATAATCGGTCTCTTTAGCGTCCAATATAAGAGACCCTTCTGACAGATCACCGATCTCTTAGCTATATTTTGTATTAAATTATTTTAAAGTTAAAAGAAGACGATTTTATGTCAGCACCGGTCTCTTAGGTGTTTTTCAAAATTAAAAAAAAAATACATCGAGAGTTGTGAGTAAGATTTCCATTCTCCGATCTTTTCGATTACTTTTACTATTTCTCCATTTACACATATTTCTGATTTCTAAGACAACACAAAATGCAACTATCGCTAAGAGATGTGAGGCAGCCATATTCAAAATTTCCACTCCATTAAAAAAATAACCAATCACAACTGCACTACTGAATCTAACACAATTATACACAAGGATATTCATTGTCTAAAGAGCAAGACCCTAAATATTATTGTACAATTCAAAAATACAATATCCAATCTCTAATCTTCAAAATTTCTCTCCATATTATATATCTCAAAGTCTAAAAATGCATCACCTGAAAAAAGTAGAAAAACAAACAAAATTAAAAATTGAAGAACAGAACTATTATTGGTGGAAGATAAAAAAAAAAGTTAAATTGATAATCAATTGATGCAACTAAATTCAAAAAAAATTAACTCAAGCATTTTTTATTTTTTATGAAATTTCGAAATCTAAAAATTTTAAAAAAGAAACACAGTAATTGAAAGATCAACAAAAACTTGGAAAAAAAAAAGGTAGAAGCAAAAAACGAAATCAAAAATAAACAGAAGCAAAAAATCAAAGTCGAAATACCCTAAAACAAAATCGAAAAAACACTAAAAAAATGGAAAACAAAAACCCAAAAAAAAAAATGAGAATCGAAGAACACAATACCTCCTTTTTGAACCAAAAAAAAAATATACCTTCCCACAATATATTGCTTGAGTTGTATTAATTCAATAATACTTCAACTAAAACAAATCTGCAAAATAGAACAAATAACTGTAATTAGGTAGAGATATTAGGGAAAAAATCTACCAGAAATAACACTAATGAACCAAAAAAATCAATTGAAAATCAACCAACAACTAGCAAAAAATCAGTCGCAAACCCCCAAAATATTCAATTGATTGCAACCATAAATTTCAAAAAACAAACTTAAGCATTTTGATTTTTATATGAAATTTCGAAAACCCAATATTAAGTAAATATTAAATTCTAAAAAGAAACACAGAATTTGAAAAACCAAAAATTGAAAACAAAAACAGAAGCAAAACAGGAAATTGAAAATAAACAAAAGCAAAAAATCAAAACTGAAATACCCTAAAACAAAATCGAAAAACACTAAAAAAAAATGGAAAACAAAAACCCAAAAAAATTGAGAATCGAAAGACACAATACAAAATCGAAAAAAAATACATGAATAAACTTGAATCAAAATTAAAAAAAAAACGAAAAACCAAAAACTGAAAAATCTAGATCTAGAAATATAAAATCGAAAAAACACAAAATAAAAAATCAAACTGAAAGAGAAGAGAATACATGAGCGGCGAGTCGGCGACGGTTGCGTCCAAAGCCACGACGTGCACTTGCGTTGTTCGATGAGCGGCAGATCCTTCGTGTTAATCTATTTTGGAATTTTGCTCGAATTTCGAAAGAAATAGCAAAGAGATTGAGATCATAAATTTGAAGATGATAGAATGAAATAAAGAGATAGGTTTTGGAATTTTTGGGAAAGATTTTAATTGAGAGGTTTGAAGAAGCAGAGAGAAAAAGATAGAAGTGTGAGGAAGAGAGATGAATAAATAAAATAGGATAGAAAGGGATATTGGTTATACGGAGTAGAAGAACCTAGATGCTGGAAAAAGAAAATACATTCAAATACTTATTTATTTATTTTTACGTAAATAAAAAAGGTATAATGGTGGGCCCTAGCTGGCCTTATGAAATCGGTGAAAGAAAATCGGTTTCTTAAYCCAACCATAAGAGACCGGTTTTACAAAATAACTGGTTTCTTACGTTAAGAGACCAGTCAAAACACTCCACCGGTCTCATAAATATGGCGACTTATCCAATTTTTAATTTGTGGTAGTGTAAGTGAAGATGATGCTTTGCTATTTTTGAATTAATTTTGAGTTAATTTAGTTAATTAGTTTGAAGGAGGTAGAAGGGTAGAAGGAAGGGAGGTTGAAGGATGGAGGAGGATYGCGTGGATGGAATGGATGGAAAAAGTTTTTTTAAGGGTTTAATAAGTTAAAAACTAACGGCATGAGTAAAAAACAAACGGCGTCAGTCAATTTTTAATGGTCAGGGTTACGTGGGKTATTATACCCTAACCTCAGGGTTACTTGATSCTATATATCCRGAAACCTCAAGTGTATAAGAGCTATTAGGTCAAACCTCAGGGTTACCTGGGGAAATTTTCCAAATTATAATCATATGAATATAAAGTCATTCTTATATCAAAAACGTAAAATGAGTAAACTTGAYTTTRTGGCGTTGAAGAATGTTAATTCGCAAGGACTRAAGTGATATCGCCCTTGCAAATTAAGGGGGCAATTTATTACGCATTWAAAATATATAGTTGACTTTGTTGAATTAATTAGGAGAGTTTGACCAGCAGTAAGTAACTAGCGACGAATAAGGAAGAAGGAGAAGACAGGCGATACACGACATTCTTAATATGGCTTCAGTCTAACGATGCAACATTAACGTTAGAAGYAAARTGTGGTATGGATGGTCCATCAGAAGATAGCCCAAAAGTAGGCCCATGAAGATCACGTGACAGGAGGACTTGGAGGTAAATTACGAATGTTTTAAATATGAAAASAAGCGYCAAGAAAACCATCAGATGAAGTAACTTRKACCCATGATCTACACCCTTGGAGGCCTATAAATAGATGTAGCGATACAGAAYTGATCAAACAACAACAACAACTACAATATCAATCTATCTCTTATTCCCATTTAGTTTCTTTTAGCCACACTTGGCTCAGTAGCCAAGTTAGTTTAGATTAGTGTAGCCTAGATTAGTCTAGCGTAGCATAGTTCATCTTATCATGGATAAGTAAGTTGTTCGATTTTCATCCCATTGTGTGTAATCATGGAGGTAATCATCCTTCCTTGTAATACAATGGTAGTCTGATACTTATCCCTTTATAATGGATGGTGTTTGTCTCTTTTCATTATTGTTTGTTTTACGCTTTAGCTTTYTTCCACAACAAGTTGTTCTTCTTATGTTCCATCTTCTTGATTAACWCTGATCGATTAGGAGTCATTTTAGTGGCGTCACCACTAAATTGTGTTGTTTTTAGAAACCAATATGAAATGATGTAATTTTCAAATATTTTTACTTTTAAAAGTCCATAGTTGGAACATTTCTTTATGAAATGGAGTACATGAATCTTAATGTATATGTAATGCATTCCGAATTTTGATTAATGTAAAAAATAGTAATTGGATTATAATCTTATATTAGTGTCATATATTATGTAATTCTATTTATATTTTTTTATTTGTACGCATTTGTTTTTTATATTAAAAAAAAGGTTGTCTGCCATGGGAACAGTCCAACCACTGACACAAGCTCATTACAATTGTGACAAAATTAACATTTAGCCATGGGAGTTTTATTGCAACGTAAAATTGTGGCAAAGTATATTTTAGCCACGGTAATATTTGTAGCGAAAGCAATTAATTATCCACAATAACACTTGTMGCAAGTGATTTTGTTAGTCATGGGAACATTCATGGCAAATTTAAATTTTAGCCACGAGAGTTTTTGTAGCATAAGCAGTTAGTTAGCCACAATAGCACTTGTGGCAAAAGACTTGTTAGTTATGGAAGCACCCGTGACATGCTATTTTTTTAGCCATYGAAATAAATGTGGCATAAAAATCAATTTATGTCACACCCTTAGTTTTCCTATGGCAAAATTTTAGCCACGACCACTTGTGCCACAGGAATAATTTTGAGAATTTCGGTGGCTAAATCACTTAGCCACGGAATTTTTTAACTTGTGCCAKGATTCTTAACGTGGCACAATATGCAATTTGTTGTAGTGTCGATTAGGAGTCATTTTACATTAGCGAAGTTATCAATATAATCGGTAACTAGAGGGGCAGTCCCCTACCGAACTAAAAACAATATTTGGCGGTTGACTTGTTGGTAAAGTACAAAATAACCTCCTCAACAGTGTTCCCACATTGCATAATTCATAAGTTTCTTTTTGTTGCGAATATATATATATATATTATATATAATATATTATATTATATATACTATAAATATATTAATATATATAATATTAATATATATATAATATACTATATATATATATTGGACCTTTAATTCATGAAGAGATATACAAAAACACTAGAACGGCATTTGAGAGAGTATTGAGGCCAATTGAGGGCCATCCAAATCTCAGTTCGAGTGTACTTCTCCGCCGGGCGTTGGTGTTAACCTTGGCGTGGCATTCTGGCATTGACTCTACAACCGCGTGTTGGTAAGTTTTATTCTAAGGCAGTGGATAGCAGACAAAAAAATTGGTAAACTCGTTCTGTCTATCTATGCTTATTGTTTCTTGATTGTCGTATGTTTTGATATAACAATACTCCATAATTTCCGTACATGTTTTAGCCGTTTTGCTTTCCAACTAGCTAAATTATAAAACTACTTGGTTAACTAATTTCTTTTTGTACCATTTCCGAAACACTCATGAAAAATCTAATTTTTATTGCTCCCGCTACCTTTACTTTCTACCGCTATCTACTAGCGTTTCAGCTACCCACTTACTTACTCCGCTAAACACTACTCTAATCGTCTACTATTACTAATGGCGCACCATAAATCACAAATTTTGCATTGAAGTATAATATTTTTTGTTGTTTAGTAGATATAAAAGCGAGATAGATGCCGATTTCAAGGATACAACAATTGCATTGCAAGGGGAAGTTTAAACTAAATGTGGTTATCTCTCAATGCAGGAGCAAGTACTTATTTGTTGTTTTGTATTGAATACGATATGATGGGTTAGAGGAGGAAGTATTAACGATATCAAAGCCATAGGGATAAGAAAAGCCCATCAAATAATAAAACAATATTTAGGTGGTCCACTTCAATTAATTACCTAAAAGCCCTTCTAGTTTAGTATTTTTAATCATCTACCTAAAGCCCTATTTTATATGCTAACTTGTTTATGAGTTAGTATTATCCACTAAATAAATAGTATTTTTTAGTCTAGATTATTAGTTTTAGGTGATTTGTTTGTCTTTGGTATCAGAGCGCCGGTTATTGCTTTAACTATAATAATTATCTAAAAATAGTAATTAGTAGCGTAAACCTGGATAAAATTAATTTATAAAGCACCAAGGTTGCAGTCAACCAGAAGTTCCTCTTTACATCATTTACCAAAACGACAGTATCACTTTGGTGCAGTAGCTTAATTATATAGTAAGACATTAACTGAAATAAAATAGACGATAAAGGAATTGAACCGTCTTATTACAGATTGACCACACAATCAAGCCATTAAGGAGACGAGATTAAAAAGGAGACCCTAAAGACCTAAAAAAGGAAGTAGAAGATTTTAAAAACTCGTTGTTTACTAACGAGATTAGACATCTACAAGCTCGACCCAAATAATAACGAAGATAAAAGGCTTGTCCCTTTTATATATAAGTTATCCCTTTTCAAAATAGTAATAAAAATAAAAGAAATTTACAGTAGATTTTCCTACTACTCAGCACGTAGAAATGGCCGAACTAAATAATAATGAGTATGAGAGCTTACAGAAAAATTCGATAATGAAAAATCCAGAAGAGCTCAACAAAATAATGCCTAATTGCTGAAAAATGGGTCGTCTCAGACAATGTGGAACCAAGAAGTAAATTATGCGTCAATAGAAAAGAACCTTGTACAACAATGGAATTAATAAAAGTTAGAAGATATTGACCTTCAGGTCTAATGAAGAATTTTAGAAAGAAAATTAGATAAAGAAAACTCAAAAGGCGATAATGAGCTACAATAATAATGAAAGTGAAAAATGGCGTTAGAAAATGATAAGAAAGAAAACAAATTATTATGATAAGCAATCCAACGTCCAAAATATCAGGTGAGTCAAAGTTGTCTAAAGGACCAAGGTAACGTGTCAGGAAGAAACTCCTTCTATTTGTTTGATTATTAAAATAATGCCTAATAAGACATTAAAAAAGGAAGAATTCACTCTTGAACCCTATAAGCCAACTGGCATAAGTAAATTTTGATGGTAAAGAAATAGACTTGAAATCTCTTAGAACAATGGAAAAAGAGTATCAGCAGTGTGTGAAAACCTAAATACAGATTGGACTCAGAAAACTTCTGAAATTATATCGGAAACATAGTCTGATGGGATGTATAGCCGATTGGTATGAAGCATATCTGAAGAAACAAAAAAAGGTAAAAGAATGGAATTACCAAACCCGCTATGTTTACTCAACTATGTCAATTCATCGAAATAGAATTCCATTGGTCATAGGACCACAATGATAACGAAAAAATAGCAGAATATCAAAGAAAATTAAGTAACTTAACCATTTTGTAATTAAAGGTTCGTTGAAGCCTATATTAAGGAATTCGAGACGTACTATTGAACAAACATTGGGTGAAAATCAAACCAACTTAGGTAGTTTTTTGATAAATTGCCAAGCCATAATGAAGAATTAAGTGAGAAATATCCAGAATGGAGATTATAATAAGGAACTAATGACACGCTTAGGAAAAAAGAAAAAGTTTCCTAAGAAATTGGATGAAAAGAAAATTGTCGAGAAGTTGCAGGAACTCATCAAGTTAAGAAACAATTTTTAATTTGGGATAGCCAAGCCAATTAATGGCTGTAATAAGAGTTATCCTACGAAAAGAAAATTTTATAAGAGAGGAAATTCGATAAAAATAGAGGTGAACAATATAAGAAAAAATTTACAACGAAATTAAAAAACCTACTAGATGCGTTTAGAAAGGCCTCATATTTCCTGAAAAAGAAAAGGAAATTGTAAATGTTGTCATGCGGAGAGAAATAGGTCATTACCGCTAATGAATGCAAAAAAAGGAACCTCAAATTAATTGCAAACCCTATTGGAAAGTTGGGGATTACGTTAGAAAACGGAGGATAAGCCCTAGAACTAAGCATAACAAATAATAAAGAATAATTGAAATCAGTTGAGGAGGATAGCGAAGATAATGAAGAATTTGAAGAAGTCGTGTTATGAGAAGAAAGTGTATGAACATGAGGAAATAATCAACAGGTCCGGAGAACAATGTGCAAAACTCAGATAGTGAACGAATGAAAGAAAGGGGGATTAAATCAAGTGGTCAGCTAAATAAGCTGAATAGCCGATTAACGACGAAGATCTAGAAATGAACGACATAGGATTTGATTTCCCCTAAAAATACCAAAGATAAAATATTTTAAAAACTTCCTTGTTCAAATTAAGAGCCAAAATATGTTTGTGAAGAAATGGAAGGAAGTATGTTATCGAAGATTGTGAAGAAAAAGCCGCCTTGGATTAATATATATTGGGGAATATCAAGAAACACGTAACTGATAAAGGAGCGAAAAAAGGAAAAGAAAAAAGAATTTATAAACTATATCTGTATTGGAGCTGTTTAAGTTTGATATAACTCCATTACAAGATTTCGGGAAAAGATATTAAATTGTTTAAGCTTTGTTTCGATACTTAGGCACAAAAAGTTTAAACAACAGATAATCAGTGGAGTTAACTTGCAGTCTTACCAAGGAACGGTAAGTTATATTGTGAACCACGTTATTACGTAAGCTGGAAGACAGAATATATCAAAAAAATCTTGGTATAAAATTATAAACCGAAGGAATGAAATGCATGCAGAACAAGACCTATTCCAATTGATTGAAGTTATATATAAATTAACAATACGGTTTTAGAATCACACAAGGTAAAAGGTAATTTGAAGCAAAATGTATGAAGGGGAATTAAGAAGAAATATCAGACCAATAAAGGTTGACCCAACAAAAGTAAAATTAAAAGAAGAATGGCTTAAACGTTAATGAACCCCACAGTAGCTAATAAGACGTAAAATTAGTAATTGACGAAGGAGGATTATTTACACCATGAAACTATGAATCCGTATTCCCAATTCCAGCGGAGTCTAAGCATGAGGAACAAACAGTTTAATAGGCAAAATTCTATGGAAAAATTAGAAAGAAAAAACAAAAGTCTTAAAGAGCAGGAGAAAGATTTCGGAAAATTATTAGAAAGACTAAAAGAACATAAAATATATTATGCCAGCAGATGCTAGACATAAGCACGATAAACTTACGACCTATATAGATCTAGAGGGAACCTCATTATCAAAAAAGGAAAGAAATTAAGCAAGTGAGAATTAGAGGAACCTTCAAGACATAAGCATTGTGTTGCTTCAACTTCTTCTATAAATTAGAGAAAAACCGTGAAAAAAGGAAAGTGGTAGGCTATATACAAAAAACAAATTAGCGAACCAGTTTATGAAGAGAAAACTTAGTTGGAAAAGATAGTGTCTTGAAAATACAGTTACAATGTGAATAGCATTTAATTCAATTAAGATATGTTTTAGAGGATTATAATAAATATGAATTATATGCATATCTTGATAGTGGATGTCGGCTGTTTTTGGTTAAAAAAACATGACTTTCCTGGAAATCTATGGAAGAAAGCCGGAGGAAACCTTATGAAGGTAAGAATTGCTGACAATAGTGTAATGTTTCATAGCATATAATTGAGAATTTACCAATAGGAAATCGAAAACATAACATGTACAATTCCTGTATATGGGCACTGATCAACCTTCCTCATGTGATATGATTATTGGAATAATTTTCAAAGATTAAATATCCCCATGCACACAAACTGTAATCAATTAAATATTTACTATTAATGGTTCATGCAATCCCAGTAGATAAAATGCCAAGAAAGCATAACTCATCAAAAATATTGGAATTTAAGCGCAGCCAGCGTGGTGATAGGGTAACTCCTACACAACGAGAGTAGCGTTGAGATTTCTGAAAAGATGAAGAGTGGACTCGAAAGAAATTAAATTAAAAACAACAAGAGAAACTATGCAATGAAATTATATTCGACACAACCCTTTAGAGTATTGCGGAAAGAGCAAAGCGTATGCTAAAATGATTAACAGATCCCAATAAGATAATTAGGGGTAGGCAGAATGGGTTTATACCTATCAGAGTATCCAAGAATGATGAACAAGATAAAAGAATTATTTAAAAAAGAAATTAATTAGAACAGCAAGAGTCCTCATAACAGTTCCAGCATTCATGGTGAGAAAACCATGCCAGAAAGAAAAGAGAGGGTAAAGCCCTTCGAATGGTCATAATTACAAAAGGCTGAATGATAATACTGTTTTTGATGGATATTATATCTAATAAAACTTGTTGTTTAATAATATTTCAGGGTCCAACTTGGTTTTCAAAAAATGGATTTAAGAGTTTAGTTGGCAAAGTAAAAAATGCGAAGAAAAAAGCATTGCCACTAACTGCATTTAGTGGACCCCTCAAGGGCATTATGAATGGTTAGTCATGCCATTTGGTTTAAAAAATTCACCTCAAATATTTCAAAGAAGATGGATAATATTTTCAAGGAACTAAAACATTTTGTCTTAGTCTACATTGATGATATATTAATATTTTCCAAAACCCTAGCAGCAGCATAAAAAATGATTTGAAAGCAGTTACACAGAAATGCCTCAAACATTTAGGAATATTTTGGAAAAGATAAATGTGTCTTTGCTGAAACAAGAAATTGGAATTTGGTTTTAAAATAAAGCGGGACAAATCATTTACAAAAAACACAGTCCTTGAAAAAATAGGATAAATTTTCCTGATAAATAGAAGACCGGAAAACAATTAGAAAGATTTCTTGGTTGTTAACAGATGCTTCTGATTCATTTAAAAATCTGCTTTACTAAAGAAAACCATTACAAGGAAATTAAAGAAAGATGTCTTTGGAGCTGGTCCAGATGAAGAAACTAAGATTGTTCAAAATCTAAAAAGGTTATGTAAAAACCTTCCAGTATTAACATTACCCATAATGATGATGAATTAATTTAGAGACTGATGACTAGCAATGAATATTGGAATGCTATATTAAAAAAAAAGAAGGAGAAAAATTATGCAGGTATAGCAGGGAAGTTTCAACAAAGCCTGAATGTAACTACCCTACAACTGCAAAAGAAATATTTAGCAGTCATAAGGGGAATTGCAGAAATATCTTGATCTTCTTGGCTTCGCTAACATTTCTTAGTAAGAACGGATTGCAAAGGAATCTTAGGTTTTGTTTAAGAACCTATCTAATGATGCAAGCGCAACGGAACTCCTGCGTGGCAATTATGGCTTAACCAAATTCTCTTTATGTTGAACATATACAGGTTCAAAGAATTCACTACAGACAGGCCTAACCAGAGAAACTTGCTAAATGGAACTAGCGACATCGAGCCTAAAGCCAAAGAATGCTATTGGCAAAAAGAACAAGAAAAATTCAGTCAAGAGTTCTTACACCAATGGTGTAGAACATCAACAGTATTAAGAAACAAATGAAGAGATGGTGAGGTTCTCCCACCACACAAGCTTTATGCGATTCCTAAAGCCACATCAAAGTCTAATCTAGGAACTTCTAGATAAGAGCTTGCATCAGGTTATTAAAGATTCTCCATAATAGCAATTTTGCAATAAACCTACATGGATTAATTCCTGATATACAGAAATAATATTAAAAGAAATAAGAGTTCATGACTTCACAGCTTGGTACAATGAAGTCTCTCAAGAGTATAAAAGTTTATGAAATATCGATCTATTGGGGAACAACATATGAAGTTTCAAGTACTTGGGAGTGAGCACGATACAGCAACAATGATCGTGATTAAAATCCAAATCCAATAATGAATAATGGAAGAATGATAGCTGGATATGCAAGGACGAGCAAAATGAAGGCCGTGGAATTACGGGGCATGATTCCATGGATTCTAGCTCCCTTTTCCGAGATTGCTATTTCTATGAAAATCATTGCACTAATTCCAGAAGTATAATTTAATAGAGGCTGAAAATATCGACGACGAAAACCTGGTTATCTCTCCACTTGAATTCAATGTGCCAATTATAGAAGTCACACAGAGTGAGACAATTAACCCTCCACATTATTAATAATTTGGTTACTGAGTGAAAAAACTTAGTTGCATCCAATACTTGCAGAAGACAAAGACGATCGTGGTAATCCAGTTTCAAGCAAGGGGCAATTGGGGTCTTCTACATTGCTCAATACATTAATCAGTTTGACTACAAAAAGGAAGAAATCCGCCATTGCATATTCCGAGTAGAGAATACCACGTTATGCCCCACAGGAGATGCATGCTTATTAGTCAAGAAGCTAGTCCATGTGAATCAGTTCATAAACTACTTGGAAATGTTGAAGCTGGAAAATTCTTGTCCATTGAAGGAAAAAGACTATTTACAGAAACTTTTCTCACATGGATGACATACACTGCCAGATATTTTGAAGAACTTTCCAAAGAAAACATGAGGTTGATGACAACCACCTCCATTAAAAAATTGGGGAATCCATATGTTGGAGATGAGAGCGAATGCAGAATTCTCATGATGGACTGGAACCCGGAAGCATGTGAAATTATTCTAAGCTATGCAGATTTATTTACTTTTCCTTTCCATTTGAAGATGTAAGTGTGGTGTGATTATTTGCTTTTGTTAGTGGCGTCAAAAGTGTCAAAGACACATTAGACTGCTATTCAGAAAGAGCATCCAAGGATGCTAGATTTCTCTATAAATAGGATCTTTGGTTGAAGAAGCAGGCTTGAGGGAAATACTAGAGTAGAAACTCAAGTCATCTTAGAAGCAAAATTGCCTGAAGAAGAAAGATAGGATTCCATCTCTCTAAGAGCAAATAACTCTCTAGAGCTCATTGTTCTAATTGTGTAAGTGTTGTAATCTTTTCAATTTTAATAAAAATCTTTTCTTCAGAAGGGAACGTTATCCTTTCGAACCTCTATATCTTGAGCAATATATTTTCTTGTTTAACATCCAATCATCCATAAACAAAATTATAGAAAGAGACTACGGTCTAAGGTAGGAAACGAATTAGATCTGTGCTGTGCCTTGATCTAAGGGAAGCGGGTCAGGTGTAGCCACCTTTTGTAAAGCCGGAGCTTAGCAAGGAACGCCGGAAGTTCCATTGCGACTAGTTCAGGTATCGGGTGCGAAAACTTCGGTCTATCTGTAGTTATTTGAGACTGCGAAGCACACACACACAAAGCCACAGAAAGTATATAGTATATTCTAAAGTGAGACAAAAGTCAGTAGTAGTAATCTAATCCGAGTGATAACTAGTACCGTAAAAAGTCAGTTTAACACATGAGTGTAGACATTATCACATTTAAATGTTGTAATTATTCCTTCATTTGACATAGTAAATTATTATTGTAGACTGTAGAGAGGAAACACAGCTGACATCTTAATTAATTTTGACGTAGATCTAATTCCGTTTCACTTAATTAACTTTAACTATTATCATTGGTGCTCAATGTACTATAATATCAGATGTACATGTGTGGACTTGATTTGAGTCATTTAGAGCTAAATCAGAGGTGGATCTACTGGTGCCATAACTCTAAGAAAACATTCTAGAAATATACTCAACAAACTTTAGACTCTACTAAGGCGAAATCCTCTAACATGACTTTTGCAAAGCGAATAAAGGAGCAACCCAATACCCCTCTGATGTTCTTCGACGGATGATTGAAACTGAAGCCCCAATCTCTCGCACTAATTAACTGCTAGGCATGGTTTTATCATCCACATCTCTGAGTGCAAGAGACGGTCAGTAGCTCCGCGACCAGCGACGCAGATACTCCTTGTAAATTGGACAAATTCTTGTTTTCACCTTGTGGACACAAAGATCATCAAAACAACTAAGGATAGGCAGGTGGCAATGATCGTAACGTTCTAGTTGAAGATAGGTTCATTACAAACAAAATCAGAAGAGTGGTATGCCAAACAACAGCACCCAGATGTCAAACGTCAAGTGCTCCTTTTATTTACTGTTCGCGAGGAAAGTGAGAGGAGCCACTTAGCGTTTATGTCGTATGTGTCAACAATCTATGTATCCGTATTGACAGAAAGATTTTCGACGCCATTAAAGCAAAATAGGCTTATCGGTCCAAAATTACTGAGAACAAGAACACTAACACAAACACCGCAGAAGTGGCTTCAAATTGTTTAGTGAGCTTTACTAGGGGTGTCATAAAGTTTTATAGGATTGTAACTGGAGGTTCAAGAAGACATCCACACATAGATCACATCGGTGATAAGCGACTTAGAGCCCGACCATAAAGAAATGTGGTTTCGAACATTATGCACTTGATCAGTTCTTCCTGCTCATTATCTTCTTCTCTAAAAGACACTGTTTTAATGCAAAAACTCCATATATATCTGAGATCATAGTCTTTCTTAGAGACAATTTAGACTCTTGAAAGCACTTTCATTATTAAGGTGCGCATCTCTGAACATTTTTCATGTATTTTGACATGTATCTAATCACTAAGCCAATCTATGCTTGTATATCTATCGAAACTGCATCGGAGAAGAGGCTTCACCCCAACATCTCTGATTGCCTCTATGGGAATCAGCACTACACCGTGTCGTTTAAGAATCAGAGCTTTCTTCATATGATGATTTGCACGCTAATGCCTTCTGTAGACACGTGTGATGTGAAGGTTCTTTTGGTAGGTCATTTTATTTGTAACGTTTAGATAATCACGGCTATTGTAGTTGAGTGACAAAAAATGACCTTAGATCGGTGAATTCAAATCCAGAGTGACCCACGGTGCGCATGAAGTCGAAAATAGTATTATTTCTTTGCGTGTTTCATTTATTAATTAGTGTGCTTTTATTCTCATTTTGTATTCTATTGGG
>SNQN01004016.1:0-13423 GCA_008642245.1 Bassia scoparia
AAAAGAGAGAGATCGATCTGCGCGTCCTTCTCTAGATTGAGTCATAGAGCCTAGTCCTAGCCATGTGTCCTTTCCAAAATTTCCCCCTTGTTTCCCCTTTTTGAGTCTAATGTTGTCTCTTCCTATACAATAAGCCGTGTAGTTTTCCAAAATGACTCATTTGATTTCCGGCAATGATTAATTTTCCTAATTCTATGCAGTCCCTCACACTCATTGGCCAACGAATTGGTTTATCTAATACTGTTTAATTTGAACAATGCCCCAGAGAGGCTTCTTTCACAGTCCAACAAATGACCCCTCCCTTCCATTTTCCCTTGTCAACAATCAAATCAAAAACCATTTGCAAACCTTGTTGAGCCACGAAACAACTATATTAGCCTATCTTTCTTCATCACCTCACATCTACCTAATCCATTGGACAAACGGTGCGTAGGAATAAGACACGTGCCAATAAGAAAGAAAAGAAAAAAAGAATAAAATGGGCAAAAGCAAAAAGCGAAAAATCAAAGTTCAATACAAAAGTTTCACAAATGCAAATCAAATCCAATGCAAAACGCAAGCTCAAAGCCGCAGATCAAGATAAAAAGCAAGAGTCTAAAAAGCACACTGCCGCGCCCGTGGGTCACTTCATACATCAAGCCTTTTTTCTAACCCTCAACCAAATAGCTCACATTACCAACCACAAAGCCCTCTCACACAGGTATTGTCAAATCATCAACAGAATACGTTGGTCCTGATTCCGTAAGGATACGTAGAAGCCTCTTCCTCGAGTGTCGAGACCGCATCAGCATAACATTAAATCATTTGAGGCCTCTGAGTGCTTTGACTTGCATCAAGAATTTCGATATGGTTTTGCCAGTCTAGGAACCTGACATTAGACTCATAACTTGAACCTACATCTATTAGCCCAACCTCGATCTAGCACATCTTTGACCCTTAGTCACAATTTGACCTTTTTATTTCTCGAACATGCCTATTCTTTGGTCACTTCAACTGGAACTTAAGTGAGCCATGACGACTAAACGAGCCCCCCAGCGAGACTTTGAGACAACGTGGTTTGCGGCTTAGAGTCAAAACATAGGGAAAGGTGGAAGGATTTGTATGGATGATTCCCCAATAAGATGTACTGACCCAAGAGGCAGGTGGCTTTACTTCTTTGGATTGAGTAATGAGTCCTTAAGGTGACTCAAAAGATAGGCTATGGTTCGAGAAAATAAAAAGGGTCAAATTTTGTGACTAGGGTCAAAGATGTGGCTAGATGCGAGGTTTCGGCTAATGATGTAAGGTTCAGTATGAGTCTATGTCAGGTTCTAGACTGGCAAAAACCATTATCGAATTCTTAGCAAGTCAATAGGCACTTCCAAGAGGCCTCAAATTGAAAAAAAAAAAAAAAAAAATTTTAATGTTAATGCTGATGCGGTCGACCTCGGAGAGGCTTCCTACGTATCCTTACGGAATCAGACCAACGTGTCTGTTGATCGATTTGAACAAATACCTCTGTGTGAGAGGGCTTTTGTGTTGTAATGTGAGCTATGGTTTGAGGTTGAAAAAGCTTGACTTTTAATGAAGTGACCACGGCGCGCAGTGTGCTTTTTTTAGACTCTTGCTTTTTATTGATCTGGGCTTGAGCTTTGGTTTGCTTGGATCGATTTGCATTTGTGAAAACTTTTGTAGTTGAAGCTTTGATTTTTGCTTTTTCTTTTTGCCCATTTTATTCTTTTTTCTTTTCTTTCTTTTGCACGTGTCTTTTCCTACGCACCGTTGGTCCATAATGGGTTAGGTAGGATGTGGGTGATGAAAGAAAGATAGGCTAATGATAGTGTTGTGGCTCAAAGGTTGCAAGGGTTTTTGATTTGATGTGACAAGGGAATGGAAGGAGGGGTTCATTTTGTGAGCTGTGAAAGAAGGCCTCTCTGGGGCATGTTTCAAATTAAATCAGTATTAGATTAAACAATTGTGGCCAATGGTGTTGAGACATTGCATAGGAATTGAGAAAAATAATATTGCCTGAAAACAAATGAGTCATTGAAAGTAACAACGGCTTATTGTATAGGACGAGAACAACATAGACTCAAGGGACAGGAATTGAAAAGGGACATATGGCTAGGACTAGGACTCTATTGACTCAATCTACGAAGGCCGCGCATTATGTATCGTGACCCACGCCTTGGGTGACTCAGATGGAGGCTTTGATGTAATGTGCTTGATGTTTTTCCCAGTTGGGCCAAGCGAGGTATAGGGATTAGGCTGTTTTTTTTTTTTTTGGTGGATGATGGAAGGTCAAGAGGACATGGGCCTTTTTGGAGGTAGGATTTGTTTGAACTTCTTGGCCTCTTTGGGCCCAGAGACAAGTTGCGAGTCTTGTGCTATCTTGCTGAAATCAAGAAATTACACTTTAGAACCCGAAACAAAAAAATGGTCTGACTTGAAATACTCTTAAGAAAAACTAACTCAGTCTTGAGGTTTTGCGACTTAAGGAACTGAACTCGAAAGTTAGACTGAATGGGCAGAACCTAAATATCTGATTTTAACGGTGCTTACGACTCGAGAAAGTTCAAACCTAAGATGGGCCTATTTCAGAATTAAGGACCTCTTAGACCTATGGCCACTTGAAATTGAATGGGCCTAGCCTTGAATCAAAGTTCCCTAGGGTTGAGTCTAATGATCGACTAGTTCATTTTAAGGTTCTTAGATTGAAGCGAACCTAATTCAGATTCAAGGCTCTTGGGTTGAAAAATTGAATTGAATCTAATTCAGACTAAGTTCTTTGAATTGGAATTGAAATGAATACTAATTCAGATTTAAGTTCTTGGATTGGAATTGAATTGAACTAAATCTTAGGTTATAGGTTTTTCAAAAGGCCGAATCTAAGTCAGATTTAAGACTCTTGGATTGGATTGAACCTAGTCAGATTCCTAGGTCGAATGGATTTTTGAAATGAATTGGAAATTGGAAATGGCCTATGGATCAACAAACTTCATGTTTGAACAAGATTAAGGGACTTGGGCTTTCAGTTAAGAAATTTTGGATAACCTGATGAAGAGTCACAAGTTAACAAGCCATTGATTGCACAAAACATTTTATTCACTTAAGGTCAGATCTACGTGAACTATAAGTTGGCTTGGTTAAGTCACATGATAGTGTACATGCCTAAGAGTAGAGCTGTGGTCCATTCACCACCAATATTGGTTGATGTATGGCCGGATACCCTTATATGCGCATCTCGTAACACTGCATCGCGGCAATGGGCGGATAGGACTTACCCTTAGCCTGTGATCATATTAACACATGTCAACCAAGATAACATCCCCCCTAAGGTGATCTCGAACAATACAATAGAACATGCCCATATTGAGACAAGGTGCCTAGGCATGACCCCTATTCGAAGGGTCAAGCAAAATTCAATTGATTATGAATATGGAAATACGAGATTTCAAGTCTGTCCACTCACCAATGGTGATTATCCCCAGTGAAGTCGCTCAAAAACTGTAGGCTTCGCCCCGCTTAGGCAGGGGCCGTGACTCGCTTCAGTGTCAGGAGTTGAGCCATGGATCCGCATGTGAAGTCGTTGGGGTGTGTCGTCGAATTGAGGGGATCGCCACCCGTGCATATAGTTATTTCACGGACGCCGAAACATTGGTGCCAAATTAATGGCCCCACGTCCAATCAAGTAAACAGTCGTGGTTCGGGGACATGGTACGATCAGATCTGTAACCCAATTACGCCGCATGTAGCCTTACTCGGGTCTCATCTGTAGTTGTCCATAATCATAACAATTGAAATTCAAAAGAGCCTAGTTGATTTGACTTGAAAGTGCATTAATTCTAGGTGGGTTTGCTATTATAAACAAACCAAGATTTTCTATAATGGACCGGCGATCACTTGATTGTAGTCAATGTTAATAAGGGTGCTTAGAAAAGGATCGTACCATGATATCTGACTTTAAGTGACAGAACGATTAATTTCCGGTCTTTGTTTAACAATATCTACAAGTGTGATAGAAAAATATATATACAGAGACATTGAAAACAAAGGTTAAGTGAGCAGAATTTGTATACATGTTTGTCCTCCTCACCTTGGTCGAACTTCATAACAATCAAATTGTTAGAAACAAACTCAAGGAATCGCCTTTCGATTTGAATTGCTATGAGACAAGCAAACGCGTTAGTATTGACATAGTAATATGTATAACAAATGAAAACCAAAAAATGCATGGAAATATTGAAAACTAAGAAAAACCTACATATTTAACATGAAACGATTAAGAGGTGAGTTTCTACATTGTGTTAATTGAATTTTAATCATAACAATGGTTAGTTCAAATTAAAAGTGACAAAAAGAATTAAAAAGCAGTTGAAAGAGAGGTTTTTTGGTGAGTAATCTCAGTTTTATATCCCTTATTTCGCTTGTTGATTCGAACAGAATCGATGCTTTGAAATTGAATACGAGATGTGTTTGAGTGTTTAGAAGAGAGATAGATGTGTCTCGTGACTTGTGCTGTTGAAGTGTGAAGCTGTTGAATCGTGTGTGTGAAGGTTCTGAGTCGTGTATTGTGCGTGTTCCGACTGAGCGAAGGCAAAGGGGTATTTTATAGGCACAGGGCAGAAACAGGCAGGAAAAACCCTGCGTATATACGCTGAGGATGAGCGTATATACGCAGGTGAGGAGCGTATATACGCTCATTTCCAGCGTATATACGCTTTCCATTTCCATAGGATTTTTTGGCAAAACGTGTATCTTGATGAGCGTATATACGCTGGATGTGGAGCGTATATACGCTCCTGGTGACGTATTACGCTCAGCATCTCTGCGTATATAGCTCAAAATGCTTTCGTAATTTCCTTCCAAAAACGCTCGAAATATTTCGATTTCTCCGATTTATCGTGATTCCTTGATCGATCGCACCTATGACCTCTTCGCTCTCCAAGCAGATTTCTAGAATGGTTCTAGAAGGTTCCACGTATTTCCGGAGTATTTTTTCTAATTATTCACGTATTTCCCTGGCGTATTCTTGCGTATTTAAAACATGCAAAATTCATAGAAATCATAGAAAATCAGAAAAATAATTTAAAAATATTGGCGGATTCAGAAAAATGTGACGCACATGATAGAAAAACAAAAAGCACTGAAAATCCCCGCCAGCTTAAACTCGTTTTGAAACTTTGAAATCAACTTTTGAGTTATCGAGAAATACCGAAAGAATAAACATTTTGACTTGTAAATGACCTTTGCTCAATAGCTTCCGAGTACGACCTCACTATTCCAACTTTCCGTGAGTCAAAGCAATCTTTTCCGAGTCGAAATAAACGGCGAGAAACGTGTAATATATTTCATCACGTGATTACTCATTTGGGGAGACACATTTCAGTGTCTACAGTATCATATTTTGTCATCATCAAAAAGGGGGAAATTGTTGGATGACATTATTAAGTTTTGATTATGATTAAAACATATGATGGTTATCAACTAATGTGTGTGTTGAGTCGTGCATGAACAAGTTATAAGCAGAAAGAAGAAGTTGATGTCAATGTTCAAGAAAGAAGGTATACAATGACCTAGAAGAAGTCCGAAGGAACTCTAGCCAGATTGATTCAAGTATGTCTCAAGTAGAGCTTTAATATGTGATGATGGCCCGGAAGTACGGAGGAAGCATGTTAAAGGCCATCAGTGAATACTATTAATGCACAAAGGAAATAGACTGAAGGAACTCAGCTTTCAGAGTCAAATCTCACTGGAGGAACCTCAACGAGTGAAGGGTTTCGTCCATTGAGATCAAGTTGTGATTTACAGGACAAATTGCTTGGAGTCTTAAAGGCGTAATGATTCCCTAGAGGGGAGGGAGCATCTGTGACTTGAGCAATCAATGGAATGTATAATCACGGGCTTCAAAGTTAAGGAAATATGAAATTAATGTTTTGGAATTAGAAGGAACTGGTTTCGTCTTAGAGGGCACTTGTCCTACTACGAGTCAAAGTATTAAGTGTCGACTAGTTAGTGCCATATAAATAGATGAGTGGTTTTGAATGAGTCAGTAGAATTGGTTTTAATGCATAAGATAAAGAAGTTTATAAAAATATTCCTTAAAATAGGTAAGTTGTTAAGAAGATTTTCTTAAATAAAATCTATTTAAAATTGTAAATTCTAAGAGATAAATAAAATAAATTTTTTAAACAACTAATTTTTTTAGGAAAGATATTTTTATAAAAACTAATTTATCTTTAAAATTAAAAATTGATTTTTGAATCTTTTATAAAATCACGTAAAACTGCTTATCTTCTGGAAAAGAAAAGGATATAATTTTTTTGTTATAAAGTAAAAGCGTTGAGAGAAAAGTAGAGGGGCAAGTGCTTTTTATATCTGCTAAACTTGCGGCCAAGCTCGCACGTTTTCTCCTAGTCTCCTAAACTTGGGAATTGGTAAATTGTTCTGGAGGAACTTGCTGATGAAATGTAAAAACAAACTGACTGTTATTATTCAGTTGACGATTTGCACTTTTGTTAGGCAGTGCTTGGGCAGCAAAGCTAGCACGCTTTAATAGGATGTTCGATGCCTGAGTGGGAATTGGGGATGCAGGATAAAGTCCTACTTGATTGAACTCTATAAATTTAGATGACTTGTCTTCATCATTCATTACAAGACAATTTTTGGTCTTAACTTTTGTGGTCATTTCCATAGTGTGATCTTGTGTTGGATTCCAAATAAATGTTAGAAGTCATTGAACAGGTACCTGATAATAATCAACTTAGGTATGCAAAACGACCTGTAAGAGATACATATAAATGGGGAGTCTATGTATAATTAGTCCATTTATATGAGTGGAGTTCCATAAGTTCCAATTTCCATACTGTTCCATTGGAAGAAAGTTTCTATATTTTCAAACTTTGTATCCATTGAGTTGTAGTCTCTGAAAGAGAGAAAGTAACTCTCGTAACGAGAGTTGGTCAGGGTTAGGGAACTCTTGATGGGTTTTGAGTTAGTGTCTCATAGCGGATTTGAGTGTTGTTCTCAAGGGGCTTTGGTTGAAGTTAATCCAGAGAGCTTGTAAGAGAGTTAGGCTTACAGAAGTGTGAGTGCTCCAAATCAACAGGGGGTTGGTTGAGAGGCTTTCCAAAGTTCGAGAGGACTTGAAAGAGTTCTTAGATTGTATTAGGTGTTGTATCAAATAATCTAAGAAGAAATCCTGTGTGGTATCAGGTCACAATTTTTAACTCTTGAACAATTGGTCAGGAGAGTTTCTGTGTTTGAGAAACTTGGCACCTTGTGTTCCTTTTATTTCTAGTTTTTAATTCCGCAAAAAGCTCAAGTTTTTAGTTAAGCACCGATTTTTGTTCATAGGTTCTTATGTTTTATTATGAGACCGAAATTAAAATCGGTCTTTTAATACATAAGAGCGACCATATTACACGGTTGATTTGCCAGTTCGTTTGAACCTTTTTCAAACCGATTTCAAAGGCTATTTTTGTAGTAGTATCAAATAAAATATCATCATTGTCACCATTTTTTTCGTACTTTATTGTACTTTTCTAATACATGGCCTACCTAACATTCTTTCATGTGGTTTTGGAAAACTTGTGGGGTTATTATTGGACATTTTGTTTTTTCTTTTTCTTTTTATGTTTTAGGGGAAAATAAAAATAACCAAAATGCCTATTTATTTATGAATAACTTCTATTAACAATCAACCCCTTTCCAAGAAAAGTTACTTAGTGGTATAAGTAATGCAGAGATTTTGGATGTTTTGGTAATTGGTTTTCGATTGTCAAAATGGTCAAAACGTTAAAAAAAAGTATTTGGTATTGACTTGTGTGTTGCCTTGGAGTAGCTTCTGATGATAGCTTTTGGCTTAACAAATGTAAATTACATTTTTACCTTATTTAAGTTACTTACAATATGTATTATAATTAATAATTAAATAATTAATATTAATAATTAATAATATTGATTAAAATTAAATTAGCAATTATTAAAAAAATAATTAATAATAATAATTAATAAATAATTAATAACTAATAACTGATAATTAATAGTTTTAATTTATACTCCGTAATTTATAATTTATAATTTTTTCAGCTTTAATTTTTTAATCAGCAATTTATAATCGTATTAAAACATAATCAATAATTAAAATAATAATTAATCATTTGTAATTATAAAGTGATAATTAATACTTCCGTATGAAATAAGAGAGTATGACTGAAATACATATTGATGTCATAATGTGATGTGCAACTTAAAAGCCAATAGCCAACAGCAACACCAAATTTGTCAAACATGTTTCTATCAGTAGCCATCAACACAAGCCAGTTAAACAAGCAACAAACCCAAAGTCAACAACTAAGACCAACAACCGATTACAAACCTCTATAGTTTTAAATATGTGTTTGCATGTGTTTAAAAAACTAGCAACAATATAATTGTAAAAAAGGCTAGTGGTAAATCTACCTTTTGACGTAGCCATCATTTCTACATCACATTGTGAATTTATTGTGTGAGTGGTGAGTTTGATGACCTTATTTCTTATTTTTTTAGATGTAATGTATGTGGCAATTGACATAAGTGATGCAGATGTACATGTAACATGTACATGTAAGTATTTTTAAATTGAATTGAATTTCTTGTGTATTTGTTCGTCGTCTATTCTCCATCTATAAACTAAAGTAGCCTTTGGATTTGATATATTGATATATAGGTCACTTTCAAAAATATTGAATTTGAATACACCTTGTAATTTTGTTTTTTATCTTTTCCAATTCTACGGGGCTACGTCTCATTATGCACAACACTCATGCAATATAAAGAAGAGAAACTTATTAAAACGAAAATTATACTCATATATATATAAATAAATAAGACTTGATTATTGATTATTTATAGTAACTTAATAATACTCCGTAATTCATATTCTCATGGAGGTATATTATTGATATTTATTGGATACTTATTTGAACTTATTTTGTGAGAGAAAAAGTAATAATATGTTCATCTAAACTTATTGATACTTATTTGAAAAAGTAATAAGTAAGTTGAAGAAACATGTCATATATTTATATACTTATACAAACGGAGTATGTTTTTAAAGATGATAAGTACTTACTTTCGTATAAATTAAATGCAACAAACAAATTTCACCATTTTGAGGTTGAGATTTAACAATGTAATAAGCAAATTATTACAATAATTTTAACACATGAAAATGAGATTCCTAACTTTATGTGTTAAATATTATTTTGATTAATTCACTCATTTACATTATTAAATCTCAACTCAAATGCATGCATGAATTTGATTTGTTGCGTTTAATTTGATACAGAGGAAGTAATTAAATAGAAAGATAACATATTAAAAGCGGTGTAAGATTGTACTTATTATACTCCGTGTGTAAAATTCTCAAAAAAAGAAAAGAATCACATTGGTGTTTTGTAATAGCTTACGTTCATATGTTTTATTAAACAAAGAAACCCAATAAGATGTTATGCACATGACACTTTTAATTTATCATTGTTTGTTGTGTGGTGCAACAATTTTCAAAAGTTTGGTTCAAGCAATGATCACGAGAAAGTTGGTGCAATAGCAGCGATTCGTAAATCTCTATTTTGGATTTAGTTTCGAAACATTGTCCAGAGACCTCAAAACATTGTTCAAGAGTTACGACATTGTCAGATGATAGCAACATTGTCTAACGAGTTTTTTGTGTTTTTGAGGTGTCGACACATGGGTCCACATGCTTTTGACTCATGTGTTTTACTAGCATGTGTTGGATTTTGATTGATTCATATTTTTTTCCTTTTTTTATTTGCAAAATTGTTTTTTTTTTAAAAGCACTGAAATTACGAAAATGCCCCCGCGATTATAAATAGCAGCTATTACATTATCACTTCTCATGATCCAACACACATGCTATCATTTGTATGGTCAAATAAGCCTATGAAGATATATATGTCATGTCGTACTTTATAAATCAAAAGTGAAGTCTAGGGGTGATGATTTTAATACTTGTAAATAACTTGATGGATTTTATTTGTTTCATACGTGCAGAAGGTATATGTGATTCCTTAAAAATTCTTCTTCTTATTCTAGGTAATTTTATCTAATAAGATACTATGACTTAGATATTCATAAGAATTCTGAGGACATTCACATCATCTCATATAGGTGATCAAACAAGTCCGGTCCGAAAATTTAGTGGCTTTAGATATGAATTTTCGGCTCAAAATCGGGGGGCTTGACCTGTCCCGATTTTTCTTAAACTTTGACGGGCTTTGGACTTCACTTTTTTGCGCATTTTAGTTAATTTTTTTGGGCCGACCCGAAAAGTCCGCTCATTTTTTGGCTTTAGACAACAATTTAGGCTCGTTTTCCAAGTCGGGCTGACCCGATTAAAGGGCATTCTTTACATGCAAGCCCGCATGATCACCTCTAATATAAACTCACATCATAACAACTCCCAATAACATATATATATATCAGGATCAATGAAACCACATGTTAATGAAACGTGAAAATCAATTAAATGGGTACATTTTACATTTTAAGGGATACATAAAACAATAAGGGGTACACAAGACTTTCAAGCTACTGTTGATGAACATTAACACGCGTACCCCTTTAAGCCTTCAATGTACCCAGATTGAAATACAAGTATATACATGATTAAATATATATATATATATATAGGAATAGGATCATGTGAAAACACAAACTTAGGTGAAAACTAAAAACTTTTAATCTTGATCGTAGGATTTCGAGATGGACCGTCACGATTTAATCTATGTATATACTTGATTTCAATCTGGGGTACATTGAAGGCTTAAAGGGGTACGCGTGTAATATTCATCAACAGTAGCTGAAAGTCTTGTGTATCCTTTACTGTTGTATGTACCTTAAAATGTAAAATGTACCCATTATTTTGGTTTTCACATTTTCATATAACATGTGTTTTCAGTGGATCTGACTCTATATATATTTAGGATCAAATGAGAAGACCCCTAAATGAGAAGTGGAGAAGCAATCTTGATCGTTGGATTTTGAATCGAGGGTCAAGATTTATTCATGAAGAAAGTAATGTGCAAATTTTTGTATATAATGTGCACATATTTCTTGTGTGAATGTGCAAAAACAAAAAAATATGCACACTCATGTACAAAAATTTGCACATTTACTATTAAACTTGTGCACATTTGAAGGAACGTTCATCTCAAAAATCAATGATCAAGATGCTTCACACTTCTCATTGGATCCTAACCCTATATATATATATATAATATATAATTATATATATTATATATATAATATATATATATATATATATATATATTATATATATATATATATATAATATATAATATATATATATATATATATTAGGTTCATATGAGAACATCTTATAGTGAAAACTATTGAACTCTAATCCTAACATTAAATTCAACTATGAAAAAACTAAGCCATTCATTTTTTTTTCAATTCCCTTATCCTTACCCTCTCATTCTCTTTATAGATCTGACTCTCTCTCTCATCCCTCACCTTTCTCTCTTCCTCTAGCACCCTTGCAAACCGTCACAGTCGTCGTTCCTCCTCCTAACCGCCACCAACCAGCCCGTCGACCCACTGCAATCCCAACGCTCCACCCACGGCAACTACACCGCTGCACACGCACACCAAGGTGAATCCGACCCCTTTCTCTCTCTCCTCGCCTTTCTCCACACGACTCAACACTGCACCATCGCCGCCACATCAAAACGCCACACCACCACCTGAATACGATCTGAGAACCTCCGTATCAGGTTTTAGAAACCCCTAATTTTTGCAATTGTTTTCCAATTTCGTGGTTGGGGTTTTTTGTATGCGGTTTAGGGTGGTGGTGCGGTGGTTGGATCTATTCAGATAAGGCTGRGTTTCGTTTAGTGTGGTGGTGCGCTGGTCAGGTGTGTTTGAGGGCGATGGTGCGGTTGGTTCACCRGGCTCGATAGTGAGGGTGGTGGTGCTTTGTTGTTGGTGAGGGTGAGGGTGGTGGTGCGGTGGAGAGACGTGTGGGGTACGATGAGGGTGCGGGTGGGCTAGGGTAGCTCAGTGTAGGAGTGGTGGTGGTTGCTTGGTGCAGCAGGGGTGGGCTGGTGGCGATTGCTTGGTGAGAAAGTGGTGGTGTCGGTTGTGGTTTGGGTTGGACTCAAGTAGGAGAGAGAAAATTTTWAAAAAAGTATAGAATATGAGCTTAATTTTGTAGAACATAAAAATTAAAATCATAGAACTTGAAACTTTAAGTTTAGRTTATGAATTAAATCTATAGAACATGAAACTAAAAATGTAGAATATAAAGACTTGAATTGTAGAACATAAAAACAGTAGGTGTAGAACATGAAGAGTAAAATTGTAGAACATGAGAGTTCTCATAGTTCTCACCTAAGAGGAGTTCTCATGGGATCCTCACCCTATATATATATATATATATACACTCATTTTGTTTTTTACTTAATGAGATTTTATTTCTCCTTTTATTTTAAACCACATACCCCACCTAAATTCTACCTCACTCATACAAACCACTTACTAGAGCACAAATTTACGWACTCCAAATGTAAATCCGCACTCCATTTTAGCAACCGCTTTGGCGGTCGCTAAATTTTTGCGACCGCCAAAACGRTCGCTAAAATGGAGTGCGAATTATACTATAGAGTGYGGAAATTACTACTCCACTTACTATTTYCATACCCCTCTCAACTTTCAACTACCACSCACAATAAGGGGTTTGATTATCAAACTTAAAAATCCAAAAACAAACGCTATGTCAAACCCCTTACTGTAAATRCACTAACAAAAAGTGAGTTCTTATCCTTGTAGTTGGACCCAAACTTTTCTTTTGAACGGAGGTTGGACCCAAACTTATTTGAACTAATATATGTTCTACATAATATGATGACTGCAAGTCTGTAACAAAAGTATTTTGCACGTATTTTGAGAAAAAATTATTATGTTATGGAGGAAGCAACTAATTAAAGTGATTTAAACTTAGTGAAATTGAAACTATTAACCTTATCGACCTAACTTAACCTATTAATCATCATAATGAGACTATCTGATTGACCTTTATTAAACCTGATTTAGATCTAAATGAACTACTAATTTATATGTTTTAATGTGAAAATAAACTACTCATAATTAATATTAACATAAATAAGTACCAATTTTGCTTGACCATTTTTGATTGAATTCCTTGAAATTAAAATTTATTTTTCATAAACAAAATTTTACTAAATTTAACAATATTCTAAGTTTATTTCATCCGTTCTTAGTACTTGCATCTCTTTTCACTTTTGGAMATTTCAAATTACTTGTATCCTTTCCTTTTTGAGCAATATATCCTCTCTATCTCTATCCTATCACATGAGATCCATTTTCCCTTTCTCTCTATCTATTTTTTTYYTWAAAA
>SNQN01004016.1:13564-28911 GCA_008642245.1 Bassia scoparia
TTWTTTGAAGTTGTTATTATTTCTTCTATAGTAATTCATTTTAATTAGAAAAGTGTTTATAATTTTAAAATGGTAGGATGACAACCATGCACACCCTCTTTCAAATTTTCACACTTTTTAATATTGACCCCATTTGATAAATAGAGTTTACAGTTTAACAGGTAGAGTTTAAATTTTGCGATTAGAGTTTTTGGTTACATTAGTTGATTGTTAAAAACTCTTAAAAATCTTGACCATCCTGCCTAAGAAGAAGTTTGATAGCTTTTTGGGAACTTCTTCCCGACGTATATACATTGATCTTCTTTTCTTCTTCCCTCCCCTAATGAAGTAGTCCACCGMCCGCCTTAATAGTCRTCACTCGTCAACCTAAAAACASGAAGAAGCTCGTCCCACTGGATCTATTGTGGATGTTCTTGCGGGAAAGGCTTTGTTACAGTTGTGKACATTTGTCTTTATTTTGTTACATACATTTTCTTTCTACAAAAAGATTTACACATGTAACTATGGATAAAATGCATACGAAGTAAATTTCAAAACAACTAAGACGAGGTTTCACATCATTTGTAATTTCACGATTTCAAATACATACTTTATATTCTAATATCTTTAGTTACATTTAACCAAAACWATATAAAAATACTTTATCTGTTTCACATTACTCATTACACTTGTACATTTACGTATTTTTAGGCAATGTTTTAGAGAAGAAATAGATAGAGAGAAAAAAGAGGACTCATGTGAGAGGAGAGAGAGAGTTTTTTGCTCAAAAAGTAAGTGTAGCAAGAAATTTGAAATTTCTTTAAATAGAAAGTGTAACGAGTAAATCAAAACGGAAGAAGTAGATCATGCTAAAGTATACATTTAGACGATTTCATATAGATCCCACGCGATTCTATTTTTTTTTTATATTTATGCGTAGAGTGCAAACACTAGTTCTAATTTTTTTTACCCCCACCTTCCCCACCTTCACTATTTAATTTACATGTGATTATTTTACTAGCTAATCCCAAATTATAAATGGTAACTCTAAACACTAATTGCTAAACACTACCATTGACGATCACTACTTATCAAACACTACTATTTAGATTAAATCAAGTTTAGACTTGATCAAAACTTTAAAAGATATCTCAAAAACTATATCCAAACGACACGAAAAAGAACATTAGTTAATTCAAGCGTAGACGACTAGACGAGTGGGGTGTTCAGCCTAGATAAGTTGAGCCTAGATTTGTGGTCTAGCATCAGGAAAAACACACTCTCGTAGTGTTTGTTTGGTTGCACCTTATTTTCATGGGAAATCAAAATTTCCAAGAAATATTATTTTTGAGTGTTGTTTGGTTGGGTGGAATTAGGTGAAGCATGAAAAATTTTATTTCTAGGAGAAATAACTCATCATACACCATTGGTGAGTTTAATTTCCTACAATGTCGACCAAAAAAAAAATTCGTAAAAAATTGATATCRGAAAAATAATTCCCATGAAATATAAATTACGGAGTACCATGAGAATTAATTTCTAGTTTTTCATGGTGAACCAAACAAGGCCATGGTCTAGCACTCTAGCCTCATACAGACACACCTTCATTCACTTGTATAGTCCTATGTTGTTGTGGGTCATATGATCTAACTCATTTGATAATTCGTCACATTTCAATTAAAAAAGTGTCGTTATTGTGGGGCAAACATATTCAAAGTGTTGAAAAATTCAACCAACTGGCAGTATATGACAAGTGCAAAGGCCCAGGTTGTCTTAACGCTTATCAACTAATCACACACAAAATCAAACCCAACTATTTCTACCAAACCCCAGAATCCCATTTTCTTAATCTCTTCTGTCACCCCATTTTTTTTAATTACTCATTATTATTTTAATTAATTAATCTCTTTCTCATATCATTCATTCAAATTGCTTCAATTTTTGTTCTTTTTCATGCCATTCTTCTTCTTCTTGAAGCTTTCGCATGGATGAATGATCATCATTTTCAGCTCAAAAGACTGAGAATTTTGAAGGAATAAAACATGGGTTTTCTCAGTACTTTCGTTGGAATTCTGGGGTTTTGCATTGGTCTCCCATTTGGGATTGTTGTGGGTTATTTCCTCTTCATTTATTCTAAGCCAAAAGAAATTGAGGTAATTTGATGCTAGTTTAATTTTGCTATTTAATTGATTGCTTCAATTATTGTTTTTATACATATCATAATTGAATCATGTCATCTTCTTTGCATTATGTATAGTATTAGTTTTGCTTGATAAGATCATATTGCTGCTCTTTGGTTTTAGTTGTTACAACTGATTTTTTTATTCTGTAAATTAATATAGAACTACTGTTTTATTGCATGAAATTTAAAAAACTCTATATGATTTTAGATTCTGTAAATTTGAGTGTTGTTCAATGGATTTCTCGTTTTCATGTTCTTAGTGCAATGTACTCTTTCTKTTTTCGTAGTTGTCACATCGTCCCAACCCCTCGTATTTCGAGCTCTATTAAGTTGGGGTATGTTTAGAAATTGAACCGTAGTTGGCTTTTGTTCAAAGAGTTGCGTTGGGGACATTCTAAAATAGTATATGTGATAATCTCTCTGTGAAGCAGAGCGAGTAATTTGGTAGCTCATGTTCATTAGGGACAGAAATCAGCTTTAAAAAAACCCTATCTTCCTGATTACTTCGTAACGAAGTACAAGAATTGGTCCTCAATGTGTATTGAATTGGTAGTATTAATTGAAGCAGTTGGCTAAGTTCGTTCATTAACTCTTTGTTTGTTCGCTTAATTGTGCTGTATAGAATTAAAATGTTGCGGAATTTGATAGTTGTTTGTTTGCTTGATGTTTTTCAGTTTGTGTCATGTTGAGTTGTAGGGATTCAGTCCTCCATACTACCACGCTAACATGGTGTGTCGTGTGTAGTGTGTACTTTGACCACTTGATATAAAAAATTGAACATATTCTTCACCTTTCATTGGTGTAAGAAAAGAAAAAAGATTCGGGCAGATGCCGGTTCTCCCTTCAATGTCCGAAAATCAAAATTGTGAATGCAGACATATGCAATATTATAATGATGATTAGGGACATTAAATAATTCGGTGTGCTGATTAGTGCTGTCGTAACGTTTTCTATTTTAATATGTGTATGGCGGTAGTATAAACAGAATAAAGTTTCTTTTTTTTTATGGCGCACGTCCTTATATTTTGTGTTGATTTACTCGGTGACCTGGTATAAAAGTTGTCTTCCAGATTTTATGATATGATACATATGCCTTGTACTTCTTAGATATCAACTAGCTTGGTTAGTTGAAGTCTTGGTGGGGGTGGTGGTTTGCTATCCATCACTTGGGACTGATTTTTATATGCGTTACTACCTTTGTGTCTCCAYATACAACAATATGTGTGACAATTGACTGATTTATTTAAGTCTCCCGGCAGTGCCACTACTTCATACTTGTTATGCAGTAGCAGAATTTATTTAAAGAGGTGAAATTCTAGGAAATAAATACTTGCATCCAAGTATACAACCATAGGCAGGATTCGGAAGTCTCATGAGAGGCATTTAGTCATGTTATGCCCTTATGGTCGCTAATCTACTGTCCTTGAGCATTGTTTTGTAACAAATTTTGATTACTCTGGAGTATTGATTAGATTAGCATTTTAAATTGATGTTTGAAATAAATTGTACTGTGTGATTTGTTTGATGTTGACCTACTGTGGATTCTGGCAGTAAAGTTGAAATTTTGATTGTTTTTCCTTCTTAATATTATATTAAGGGTTTTCTTAGATTGAGTTGATGCATATGTATATTATACTAACGAGCTTGTTAAAATATGGATGCAGGAGCCATATGTTACTCCACTTCAAGACTTGGATCCAGATACTCTATTGGGTATTTTACCTGATATTCCAAATTGGATAAAAAGTCCTGACTATGAGAGAGTAAGCAGTATTTTTCAGATATGTTATCATTTTTTTGTGAAGTTCAGTTTTTCTGAGCAGGATTTAATGTATGACTAGGTAGATTGGCTGAACAGGTTTGTGTTGGATATGTGGCCTTATCTTGACAAGGTGAGTTTCTTGTCGTGTTTTGATGGAACTACTTTTTGTGTGGCTTAACTCTGAAATCCAATTAATCAATGTGGACAGGCAATTTGTAATACAATCAGAAGCATGGCAAAGCCTTATTTTGCAGATTACAAGGGAAAATATCAGATAAAAGACATTGAGTTTGAGAACCTTAGTCTTGGAACCCTTCCACCTGTTTTCTATGGTAAGTAAACATCGGCAGTTTGATTTCTTAGCTAATACAAGACATATTCATAGCACATGTTGTAGCTTATATTATATTTGGCAATGTTAATCTTCTAAGAGTAATATGGCAATGTTAATCTTCTAAGAGTAATATGCTTCTGAAAGTGCTAGGAAAATCTGAATCCATGTCTTCCAAAAGGGGATGGAATGTTGCACAATTTCTTCGCAGGAATTTCAGTATAAAAAGGGGATGGTGGTGGCTTTTTTGGTTGCAAAAGAATTGTGTTCTTGACCTTGTCTTCCTTTAAACTCTCCATTATCCTCTGAAATAATGCATGATGAAGCACACCTTTTGAATGTTCATGCATGATGCATCAGGATCCAATTTCGTTAAACTCTTTCTTTTYCTGTGAGATTTCTTGCTCATTATTTTAAACAAGTAAGGTCCAAGGTTAGTTACTAAGTGCTCTATTTTCTATCCATATTGTAATTCATCTGGACAAAATTCGAGTAAAATTGAGCAACGAAAAGTATCCTGCTTAATTTCACGGAATTTATCTGATTTCAATGGTTGCTGCGAAGTTTAGCTCCAGCTTATATTTAATCATCTGATCCTTTTTAGTTCTATGTTTATTTTGCAGGTATGAAAGTATATGAGACAAATGAAAGTCAATTGGTCTTGGAGCCAGCCATTAGATGGGCAGGAAATCCCAATATAGTGCTGGCTGTAAAGTTGATGTCCACAAAAATTAGATTTCAGGTAAAGAGTACCTGCAAAGCTCATTTCAAATAAATCCTTTAGGCTCAATATTAAGATACAAACATCCTCAAACCGGTTATGCTTATTTCAGCTTGTGGATGTCCAAGTATTCGCTAATCCAAGGGTACACTTGAAACCTCTTGTTCCAACATTCCCATGCTTTGCTAACATAGTGGTCTCATTGATGGGACAGGTATTTGTCTAACTTCACCAATTAATTTATCATAGTAGTGTGTGTTAATTAGTGGTGCATTACATTTTGTTAGCAATTCCCTATWTCAATCTTGAATGCTTTTTGCAGCCTCATGTGGATTTTGGACTAAAAGTACTTGGAGGAGATGTCATGGCCATACCTGGTCTATACCGCTTTGTTCAGGTGCATTCAATAAGATTATTTTATGGGTAGGAGACTAGGAGATACATTAATGTTCAGKAGGCCAAACTGTAGACAAGTAATTAGCAGACTGACTAGTCTAGCTGCTTGCAGGAAACAATTAAGAAACAAGTTTCAAGCCTTTACCACTGGCCTCAATCTCTCGAAATCCCCATTCTTGATACTTCAACGTAAGTTGTCCACTTTGTAAAATTTTGGATACTAATAAGACAAGCATGAAATCACTAATATACTACAGTATTTATTTTATTTTTTTAAATTAATTTTTTAATATTTTATTTTTTAAAAAACCTCAAATATGACTTAATTAATATCTTGGTTATTGCAAAATTTTCCTTAACATGATACTTTTTGTTGTTGTTCAATTGGATTCATTTTTAAGGGAAAAGCTATGTTGTGGCTTCCTTCTTGTATTTTGAAGCAAATCTATCAATATGAATACGTCATCAGTATTTTCTGGTGGCCTAAATATCAAAATTTGCATCAGACTTGCATATTAATTGGATCAACATTCTCACTTTGTTTGTATGCCATTGAGTGCCCCAAGTGAGAGGGGTATTTTCCCCTCTTTTTTCTCCTGTCCCTCTATTCATTTCTCGATTTTGTTAAATATCCTTACAGAGCTGCTGTAAAGAAGCCTGTTGGCATATTACATGTGAAAGTTATTCGGGCAATGAAGCTTCTGAAGATGGATCTTTTAGGAACATCTGATCCGTATGTTAAATTAAAATTGAGTGGTGAAAAGAGGCCACCGAAGAAATCATCGATCAAGAAGAGAAACCTGAATCCTGAATGGAATGAAGACTTTAAGCTAATTGTCAAGGATCCTGAAACCCAAATTCTTGAGTTACACGTTTATGATTGGGACAAGGTTTTCTTCTTACTTTAAATTGTTTACAGTCATTCACCATCATCTAATCAGAGTACTTCCTCTTTTTATAAATTGCAGCACTTTGTTTTCGAAAATGTTACTACATTATTTGATAATGGGTTCTCTCCATGTCTCTCATATCATGTTCCCCTTTTCAAAACTCTCTATCTCTGTCATTTCCTTGAAATYAGTGACAACCTTGGTGCTGTATTTATTTTGGAGAGAGGAGGCACTATTTTAGATCTTGGATTTATTGAATATTTCATACGTGATTTCTACTTCATGAAACAAGTCTAAAAAGTCAATGATTAGTTGATTACTTATAACTGACATTATGTATTATCTCCGACCTTTTAATACCCTTATAAGGAACTGAGGTATAGTTATGAAGTAACAGCTTTATATGATAATACTACATATAATAGATTCTAAATCATGTTTTTGTGGCTCAAAACTTCTTGAACTTGCCTCTGCTAGATATCCTTATACCATTTATTTTAGAATTAGCCATGTAGGCTTTCTTCCTCCAATCTTAAACATTTGGTTCTGTTAAAGTTACTTTTTTATGCCATTGCTAACTCTTAGATGACCTGGAGATTTTTAGTTTACTAAAAGTCTGCATWATTATACTGCATTTAATGTAATACTCTTTTCTGGTTCTTTTATATGCAGTTTGGAGGAGATGATATTCTTGGGATGCAGTTAATACCTTTGAAGGAGTTAACTCCCCATGAGCCAAGGCTTTTTACCCTTGATTTGCTTAAAAGTTTCAATATTAATGATTCCCATCATAATAAGCCAAGGGGGCAGCTTGTGGTCGAGGCCTCTTTTGATCCTTTCAAATTGGAAAGTGACAGCTTTCAAGGATCAGGGGAGGAACTGTTGAGAAAACAAAGCAGCATAGATAGGGAATTAGCTGATGCCTCAGACAACTGTGAAGGAGGGGCGCTTTTGGTTGGTGTCATATCAGCTAGGGATATCGAGGGGGAGCATCACACCAACCCTTATGCCCAAATTATATTTGCTGGTGAAAAGAGGAAAACAAAGGTAAAATTCTATATCTATTCTCTAAGATATAAGTTTCTTTTTCTTATGACATTTCATAGTTAAAGTCAAAGACAGTTTCAGTGCATTCCGTATCTCATATCAGTAAGTTTTTCCTTGCAAGACCTTTGTAAATTGTCTCAATACTGATTTCATGCTTAAGTTTACAGAAGTTTTTTCAAAGAACTGATTGGTACATATGAGCTATGTACTAATCTTTGCACATAGGACTATAGGAGGGCAATAGAGTCATTTCTGGTGCCGTTAGATGTAATCAATCACCTGGGGGTAGWTAATGTTGGTGCAATTTGAATCAACGTTTCACCTAGTTGTTTATTATCAAATATTAGGGCCTCATCATTTACCTATACTATCAGAAATTTATTGTGTTATTACATATTCACATCAAGGTGTGGTTTTATCACATCAAATTTTGTTAAGCGTAGCTTGACATATCTTTTGGACTTTGATTAGCATGTGTAAAACTTCCACCGTCTCAACCTCCAACGCTGCAACCTTCGGTCATGATTAGAAATAACTGTCACTTTTAAAGTTATCATAGGAAAGATGCTGGTTACTTCGGTTGTCATGTAACTAGCTTGCTTTGATTGTTGGATCTGACATTCTGACTCGAGCAATTCTTGGGTGAGTATGCCTTCTGGTTAGGTGGGAACAAGTACAACATTTTTCATGGTAAATTTAAGGATAGGCTTTTTTTGGGTGCAGTAGAGGAAAACAAAAGCTCCTTTTGTCTCCAATATTATTATTTTTCTTGAGTGTAAATGTGCAGTTGCCATGAGAGTTTTTAGGCAAAAGGGTGTATGGGGTTAATCTGAAGTTCAGCTTGATTTTAAAACTATTATGCTATTTCACTGGAATTGCTTCTATTAAGGTACTTTTTACTTTTTGTTAGGAAGAATTGTCATAATTTTCATGAACAAAAGCATCTACACAATAAGAATATGTAACAGTATGTCACCTTAATTTCCCGTGTTGTCCAAATTCACCTGTTCTTGATACCAGTTCTTATGCATCTTCTGGGTATATGATTTTTGAATGTTTTACATCTCATGTATGTATTGTTCACTCTCTACAGACTATCAAGAAGAATCGAAACCCACGATGGGATGAACACTTCAGTTTCACACTTGATGAGCCACCGTTGAATGAAAAATTACGCATTGACATATTCAGCAAACGTAGAAGTTTTGGTTTCACAAGAAAAGTGCGATGATACTTCTTTGATTCCCCATTTTTAACCATCTTAAAGTAGTCTTCAAATCTGCTGTTTCATATCAATTTACAGTGTGGAATTTTTTTTTTTATTGTGTAGGAATCACTTGGGTTTGTGGAAATAAGTCTTGCTGATGTTGTTAACAATGAACGCATCAATGAGCGATACCATCTAATCAATTCAAAGAATGGAACTATGCATATTGAGATGGAGTGGCAGGTGGTATGATATCATTGATCGAGTCTGGTCGCAGGACAACTCTCACAGTACATACAGATTTTGTGTCCATTGAATGTACAGTTATTGTATGCGGGAAATACYGGGACTTGTGCATAACATTTTTTGATGTGCTGCATAGTGGATGTGGCMGAGGAAAAAATGGAAATCAGAAAAGAAATAATAAGATCATYTTCAAGAATATGATGGTAYAAATAAAATTGAAGACTGGCAGCTGAATGAGATATGATTATCAGGTACATATATAACTATTGGAGGCTATATCATTACTCTTGCTATGCTGTAAATTGAGTTCAGAGTTTAGTCTCTGAAGAAGGAGCAGACTCTATATCTATCATWTGCTCGACATCTTGTGTGTATGTGCTCGAATGTAATGTCATTCATATAGAGAGAATAAATGAGAATTTTGGACTTTCTTAATTCTCTTGTAATCATTTGATGAATTGCCATACAACAATCAATGTGAATATGATAATAAGGGAAAGAATACATTTGCAGTACGTCCCACGCAATGTCAGGCCTCTTGGTTTTACAGCAAACAAGCCAAAGACTATTGATGGAGAAGACAAGATCCCAAAATCTAATGATGAATTCAAAAACATGCATGCTTCAAAAAGAGTAGCTATTAGTGGAGTAGATTTTGTCACTGAGTCCTTTTTCATCTTAATTGTATAGATATGATGTTAGCAAAAGATTATGGTGTTAAACAACAAACTCGCGGTTTCTTAAATTAATCAGCTAACAAAACATCAGCAATGAACTGAAAAAATGAAAGAACTGCTACACATTTAGACTAGTTAGTTTCATATATTGTTTTACTTGCTAGGCAAAACAATTTCAGGAATTGGTATAGTATTGTACAACTTATTTGAGGGCGCGAAACGAAAATCAGTCCACATAGTAAAATACTGAACATAGTAATGTATTTCATATGCGCAAAACTAAGGTCCCTTGCTACAAAATTAAACCAATCGGGATTTCTCAATCAAAGATAATTCGACATGATCAGGTACAACATCACATTATTCTTGCAATTAAGCCACATCTACTAGACTACTGCTTTGTTTTGTTTACTACAATCAAACCTACACTAAGTGTTCCACATTCCAGGAACTTCAACCAGTATCTACATTACCTATCATAAATCGTTTGTAGAGCAAATACTGCTATGAAACTACAAAACTGACATAAAAAAGTAATGTAAAATGTTGGCAAAATTGGCTGAAACTGAACCCTGAAAGCTTTACTAGATCAAGTGTTTGGATTCAAAGTTTTCGCGAAGATGATGCTCGCTCGTGGTTTAGTAAGAAAGCTTATCAGAAATTATGGTACGAGGGCTAATGCTTGGCTCAATGCAAACCAGTGAGGCAATTCCAAGCATGCTACATATGCTGATGTATTCCCTGGTAGTGTTTCCTTATCTCCGAAAATCTGCAAAACCATCCACAAGGCAGCATTAATATTCGATAATTTCTCTGAAACAAACAAACAGTCAGTCCATGGGCTCGATCGACAAGGATGTAAAAGAACTTACAAGCGGTATATTTCAAAATACAACAATAAAACTTTCAATTTGGAGGATCACCAACAATTATAACACAATATAGATGAACATGTTATTCGGACAGAAGCTATTTTGAAGTCACACATTGTTTCACTGGCATTAAATTGTCTCAGTTTAACCAATCGCGTACAAATTTACAACTCTTTGAGATCATACCTACAATTGAGTTGATAGCTAATAGAATGTACATGATGATCTAACAGCACCACAATTACAAATGAATCGATACAAAAATAGATACTACAAATATGCATCATTACCTCAAATAAGAAAATTCAGAGCCCATTATAAGGAACAATGTCTGTCACGATCATATTAATTTGGTTCTAACATCTTGCCATAATAGCTGAGGCCATGACAAACTAGTGAAGATATTAGTCACAGGATCATAATGTCCGACGTACATTGTACTTCCACACCAGCAATAATCTAGATGAACATCTGTTAGCAGTGCTGGGGTGTTGCGGCTATGGCCAACTACTTTCTGCCACACTCTATCTATTGCTGCACCAAAACTAGTCCATGACTCATAATTGTTTGCAACTACATCAGTGTATATGATGTCGATAACTCGTCCCTCCACATCGTACCTACAAACCGTAACAGTGTGGAGTGCAACATCTCCACCACCACTGTTTCCATTGTTATTCCCAGCATCTCCATCGTTAACAGCTACCTCATCCCGAGCCCCACTTGGGATTATTATTATACCATTCGTGTTACCATTAGCATTACTGTTCGCATTCTGCACACCATTTTCCCTTAATGAAAGCCGCACATGACCAGCTTCATGTGGTGCATCAGCTGATTTCCCTTAATAAAATTTTGTAAACACGAAATCAGATCATTCGGTCCAATTAATATCAGTTTATCGATATAGATGCACTAATCTGAAATCGATCCGAACGACATTTATAACTAGGATATGGACTTACTGGAATGTAATAATATCTGATTGAGGTTGAGACTTCAGGACAGCTAATGAAGCACCAAACCTTTCACTTTCGCCTAATAACATCAGAACAAATCCCATTATTCTTTTATTGTCATGAACTAAAACAAATCTAAAAGGAGCATATATAAAATTGATAATTAAAAATGTTGAAATAATTCAAACTAATGAAGACTTACCACTACTACTATCACTTCTCATCCCATTGTGCCTAATCTCATTGCTAACTTGTATCGAATTTCGAGAGCCGCCATCATATACATATGCAGTGTAATGTGAGATGATCCAAGAAATTCACATATCTTTCAAACTTTTAATTGAATTGTTTGAAGAAACAACGCCCATTCCTACCAAAAATAATGGTGGAATGAAACATTAAAGACTCCGATTTCAATTAATCAAGCAATTAATTTTAAAAATACCCAAAATTCTTTCATACAACAAATCAGAACTTTATAATATGAAATTCTTCATATTCATCTACTATTGAAACATTACTAGTTGAAAAATTCAAAATTAATACTATATTACACTTGAAATGATTCCAGGATTAAATTAATAAAAGGGTTAAAAAAGATACTCTGTTATTGCAACTAATCAAATCATTCGTATGTACATTATCATCAACAATAATCTTTGATAAAAATATTGATTATATAATGATAAAACAATAAATAAAAGCTACATACCAATTGCGAAGAAGAGATAGGTTGACCCATTATGATGAAATGTGGTGGTGATATCATTAACAGCATCATCAAACGGAGTTTCGAAAATACGATTATTGAAGTTATTCATCTTGCTAATTTTGGTGCAATCAATGTGGATAAACCCAGATGATGAATCAAAATGTTTAGTTGGGACATTGTTAAAATAACGTGGGTTGAATTGAGAGTGGGTAGAAGATGCAATTATTGAATGATTTGGTTTGATTATCGTTGGGTTTAAGTTGAAGATGAATGTGATTTCTAGGTCTATGATTGAAGGTTCAGTCATGGTTGAGTAAGGAGATTAAAGAATAAAAGGAATTCAAGAATGTGTGTTTGAAAATGTTGGAGTGTAACAGAGTATAGTGAGAGTTGTATGAGAGGACAAAATATAAGAGGGGTTTTATAGTCTGTTAGTTAACTCCTTTGGTCTAAATGCCACCGTCTTTGTGATTTCGCTATGTTTTTGCCCATTTTCGGTCTACTTTGTTGATTGTTGATTGTKAGAAGATCCAAAGCGCGTCTTCCTCGTCCGGTCGCCCGGAAGTAGGAAGGGGATGGACCCGTTTCCTCTCTTCTTAAAAATTAAAATCAACCACTGAATGATTTGATTACTTCCTTCGTTTTCTTTTAAATGCACTATTGTGCATTTTTCGAAAATTGAGACAAAATTTGGTAGATTAATGAGGTGTATTGATCAGTATTTAATAATGTAGGTGGGGTCTAATAAAAAAAAGGAATAAAATAATTGTATTGATGAATATTTTAATAAAGTAAGTGTGAAAAGTTATGTGGTCTCCATTAAAAAGAGTGATCGGAGAGAAGTTAATGATAGGGGTGAGCGGGACCGGGTACCTGGTATTTTTTTAGGGACCCGGAACCGACTGGGTCCCAAAATCTGGAACCGGAATCGGAACCAGTTGAACCGGTTCCGGGACTGGGTACCCAGTTCATATAATTTGTTTTTGCAAATTAATTTTGAGTTTGTAAAAAAWTATCTTTAATAATCCCTTCAACTTGAAACATATTTGCAGCAATCTATCGATGATAAAATCGACAAAGAAGGAAATAATCTTTGAGTTTGTAAAAAATAATTTTTAGGCCCATGAATCATTCTCTTTGCATCCTTAGTGTATGAATAATTCAACAAAGAAGGAAATGATTTTTAATGTAAAGAAAAAGAGTAGAATTACCTTATATAACAGTTCCAAACATTGGGTACCCGGTACCAGAATCGGAACCAACTGGGTACCCAGAACCGGTACCGATTCCACTAGGTACCCACTGGGTACTGGGTCCCAAATTTTATTACCCGAAACCAGTTATGACCAGGTCTCATTTTTTGGACCCAAAACCGGACCCAGTTACACCGGTTCCGGTTCCGGAACCGGCGGGTCCGGACCGGTTCCGGTTCCGATRCCGGATACCCGGATTTTCTGCTCACCCCTAGTTAATGAATACTCCATCTGATCTTAAATAGTTATTACWTTTGCCTTTTTCACACTTGCCGAGACACATCTTAAAATGCTTATATCTTAAGTTATACATAAGAAAAAAACTAGATATATGAAAAGTTTGTACTCGTCGAAACGAATCAAAAAAGATATCACATGACTATGTTTTTATCTGTATATATAAAAATAAATACAGTCAAAGTTACAAAGTGAATAGTGCTATAATCTCACATGTAGGTATGTAGCAACTATTTAGGATCGGAGGGGTCGGAGGGACTATTTTAATTGTGGTCCCTAATCCAAAAAAGGAAAAAAAGAGTGGTTCATGTTTTGGAAAATTTCCGTATAAAGAGACTGGTGCATCTAAAAGAAAACGAATGAAGTATATTACATACATTTAACTTACTTTTCTTACAAGGATTTTAAAATTAAATATTCTCTCCCCATCGTGTTACAATCAAAGTACGGTAGAAAAAAAATTAAAAAAGAGAAAGATTGGAAAGACAATATATGTAAATGGGGGAAAGACAAAGGCCATTCCGACCAAAATCACAACAAACTTTAAACCAATTTTTTTGGCCGGGTAGAGCTTGACTTAATTTGCTCACCAAGGTTTGGGGAAAATTTAATTAAGAAAATTTTCATGTGGTGCTTCTTAATTTCTGTATATTTTATGTGTTGTCTCGAAATTTTTTTATATTTTACATGGTTTTTCATTTTCACGAAAACAATTCAGAGGCAAGACAAACACCCAAAGAAGTTAACTTTATTTTAGCTTTTGATGGTATTTTTTTTGTTGTTGTTTCCTGAAAAATTTAGGTACGGAGTAGTAGCTTTATGTTATGACGAGTTGAGGAAAATTGCTTGTTAATTGGTAATAGTTTTTGTCTTTGGTTGGTGGGTGGGTGGTACGTAGTGGGTCAAGTGGTAGTCAAAGTGGTGGACAGTGGGTGAGGATGTGGTTAGTGGGTGATTTTGTTAAATGAGAAATATAATTAGTTTTTCATTCCAAAATATGTGCGAAAATTAGATAAATGCGTGTTGTGTTTAACGAGACTCGTAAAATTATTATTAAATGAAAAAATTAAGGGAAATTCTAAACTATGCCCGTAAGTTTTTGGACTTTTTAAGGTGTACCCATATCCTTTGAAACTTATCAACCATGCCCATGAGGTTTGATAATTAATCAAGCTATGCCCTCCCCTAGTATAATAATTAACCTTAATTAACTTAAAAATGAAAAAATAAAAAAAAACCCCAAAACCCCCTTCTCCTCCCTCTCAACCACTCACCCACCGTCGACCAACCCCAACTGCCGACCAACCCCAACCACCGCTAACACACCCCAACCTCCGACGGCCCCTCCCCAGCCGAAACTCCACCCCAAAAAAATCCTTAAACTTCTTCCCTCCTTCGAAATTGTTTTGCATTTGGGCGCAAAACAAAAAATATGGTCGAAATTGATTCTGGCTTTTGTTTGTTTACATTTGAATTGCAAAATCATGTATTTAATTGTTGTTTTCATTTTGAAATCAAAGGTTCATTTGAAAAAAAATTTAAACCCTAATTTTCCCCCCAAATTGATTTCAAATTTTATGGGTTTCGTGTGGGGTCGCAGGAGGTGTTTCCAGGGGCGCGAGTTGCTGGTTTGGCGTGGTCACAAGTTGGTTCGGGAATGGGTTCGAGTGACTTGGGGGTGCGTTCGAGTGGTTTGGGTGGTTTTCGTGTGGGGTCGAAGAGGGGGGAGGGTCGCGATGGGCTAGGTTGGTGGTTGGGAGGAGAGAGGTGGGGGGGGGGGGGGGGGTGGGCTAGGTGTGAGCTTAAAGGTTTGGGGCGGTGTTTCTGAGTGTCGTGGGTGAGTTTATATTTTTATTTTTTACAAATTTTAATTTAA
>SNQN01004016.1:28924-55369 GCA_008642245.1 Bassia scoparia
TTCCCCCCAAATTGATTTCAAATTTTATGGGTTTCGTGTGGGGTCGCAGGAGGTGTTTCCAGGGGCGCGAGTTGCTGGTTTGGCGTGGTCACAAGATGGTTAGCTAATGGGTTTGAATGTCTTGGGGGTAAGTTAGAGTGGTTTGGGTGTTTTGTGTGTGGGATGGAGGAGGGGGGAGGGTCGAGTTGGGCTAGGTTGGGGGGGGGGGGGAGAGGGGGGGGGGGGGGGGTGGCTGTGGGCTAGGTTTTAGCTTAAAGGTTTGGGGTGGTGTTTGTGAGGGTCGTGGGTGAGTTTTTATTTTTATTTTTTACAAATTTTAATTTAACCTTGGTTAGCTTGAAAAAATAGAAGAGGGGTGCACTTAGGGCTGTTAACGAGCCGAGMTGAGACCGAGCTTTGCTAGGATCAGCTCGAGCTCGAAGCTCGTCGAGCCTCAAATTTTGAGCTCGGCTCGAGCTCGTTAGCTCGAAATGGGAACTCGGATCGAGGCTCAAGCTCGAACTCGGCCCGAGTCTCAGGCTCGAACTAGAAGCTCGAGGCTCAGGCTCGAGTCTCAGTCTCGAACTTGTAGCTCGAGGCTCGAGGTCATTTAAAGGCTCGGTTAAGGGCTCGATTAAAGGCTCGATTAAAAACTCGTGTAAAAGYTTGTTTAACTAATTTTCAATGATTCTAATTTCTAAATCTTTTAATTTTCAAGTTTCAACTTTCAATTTCCAACAAACTATTTTACCAAATCGAAGTAAATATCAAATATAAAGTCAAATTTCATACTTTTGCAAATATTTCATCACACTTATTACAAAGGGCCTGTTTACATTAGCTTATTTTCAGTTCAGTTCAGCTCCATTCAGTTCAGTTCATTTTTCAGTTCAGTTTTTAACCCAATTTCTCTCTCTCATAAAATATTCAATTCAGTTCAGCACCATTCAGTTCAGTTTAGTTCAGTTCAGTTCAGCTCCATTCAGTTCAGTTGATTTCAGTTAATGTAAACAAATCCAAAGTCTAAAACAATTTAAACCAAGTTAGATTAACACACAAGTAATCTTTGTTTATGGGCTTGGGATTGAGCTTTAGTTAATGTGAAGGTTTTTTTTTTAAATTTAAAAAAAATAATTTTAATATAGTTAAAGTGATAAATATATAAAATAGTTATATTATTTATAATAACTAAACTATTCGAGCCGGCTCACGAGCTTTCGGGTCGAGCCTAGCGTAGCTCGTGTATCGGCTCGTTTATTCACGAACTGAGCCCCATCRAGCTCGAACAGCTCACGAACAAACGCAAGTCATTTTTTTTACGGAACAGACTCAGGTCATTAACAGCCCTAGGTGCACTTAATTAAATGAGAAGTTTCAAAAGACATGAGTACACTTTATATAAAGTCGAAAATGAGGACATAACTTAAAAATTTTCAAAAATAAAAAAATGGGAGAATTTTTAAACAAACTCTCAAACAAAAGTCACAAACCATTTCTCGTATCTCGCTTTTGGGATCTCTAACACTTAACTGTTATTCGTCTTTCTCTCTCTTCAAAATTGCACATTGATGTTTCTAAAGATGATTAAACTAATACCCAGATTTTTGTTATACTTGTTATTCTTGATTTCAGCTTATAATGATCTTGTTGTTGCTGCTGAATCTAGTTCTTCGTCATCTTCCACAACAATGCATACCAATAACTGGGCTGTATTAGTCTGCACTTCTCGTTTTTGGTAACTTCTTCCATTTCATGTTGTTTATTATCATTGAATGTTGCTCCTTTTGCAAAAGTTTGAGAATTTTACACTGATTTGATGATATCCCATTAGAATTTTTGCTGTTTTTGTTGATATTGGCTTTATTTTGATGACCTTATTATATATTTTGTTAGTTTCATTTGTGTATAATTATTGTCTGCAAGTTTTATAATTTGATGTTGATTAACATCTATAATATGGATGCATTTGATCATCATATGTATTTTCGAAGGTTCAATAATTTCTGCTGAATTGGAGCACTTTTTGTTCCTAAAAAAACGGTTGAATTATCATTTACAGTTGCTTGCATTAGAGTTGAGGTTTGTTTTGATGGGAAAGAATGCAATTAGAATCTGAATTTTATTATACTAGCAATTTTGGTGGTAAGAAAGGTCTTGTTGACTATTGAGTAAGATCGATTTTGGGCTGCAGAAGTATGGAATGTTTGTTCTTCTGAGTTGGTTGACCTGTGCTCCCATTTCGAGTCGGTAGATAGATGAATAACTCAAGCCATTCCATAGATTAAGGAGCACTCATAGAGTTTTAGTGAATTGTGATTTATTTATACCAGGCACGTGTCTGATGAATTGATCCAATTGTGAAAAAGATGAAATGAATTTCACATTCTTCAATTAGTTAAGTTCTAATGATTGCTGGTTTCTCTGGGAAAGCTTGATGTAGCTTAATTGGCAAGGGGTATACCGCTCTTTCACATGAACYKAAGAGACCAAGAAGGTGTAAAGTTGTAAATGTACTTGTAGAAAAATGCTATTCTTATTCTGTTGGAGACTCGGAGGTGTTTTTGCCTCACTTTCGGAAAAGGGCTAAGCATTCTTGTAGGCAAATTACCTCGCTGGGATAAGAATGCTGTGGTNTTGCCTCACTTTCGGAAAAGGGCTAAGCATTCTTGTAGGCAAATTACCTCGCTGGGATAAGAATGCTGTGGTATATAAGTAGTGGATAGAGTCTGCTCCCTTATAGAGGAGGTTGTCTTATTCAAAATTGATATGTGGCACCTTTAGATCGCTATTATTATTATTATGCAGTGCTGTTTCCACAATTCATGTATGCGTACTCTGCATACCGTTTCTGTATGGTAATGTAGTGGTTTATGTACCTCAATAGCGTGCATTGTAGCACTTAGATGTCCTTTTTTTTGGGACAGAATTTGAGAGAGAAGCTGTAGAGAACATGAAGCTTCATGACTTCATCTTAGAGGTGCTTTTGTCTCTCATTGATGTATATATATTTTAAAAATAATGTGCCTGAAGCTCCTGTGAATGAATCCTGTTAGCTACATTGCTTTGCTTATTGCATAGTTTAATTGAAATTTTCTTTTGAAGGTTCAACTACCGGCACATGGCCAATACTCTATCTTTGTATAGGTAAGCTTCTAGCAAATCAATCCTTTTATTATACTCAGGCCTTTTATTATAATTTGTGTCTCATTTTTAAATGGCAGTTTTCTTTCTTTTTTTGTTAAGGACTGTAAAGCGACTGGGAATACCAGATGAAAGAATAATACTTATGCTGGCTGATGATATGGCATGCAATGCCAGAAACAAATACCCTGCACAAGTTTTCAACAATGAGAACCATAGACTTAACTTGTATGGGGACAACGTTGAGGTGCAACTTATTCTCAAATTAACCTTTCATTTGTTTTGGAGTTTGTACTTTCCTAGTTGCTATTATTTGCAGCATACATTTTACGATTCCCCCCATTTCTTAATTATAGTTAGTTTTACAATAGCTTATAATACGTGTGTGTGTGTGTGTGTGAGAGAGAGAGAGAGAGAGAGAGAGAGAGAGAGCCCAAATGGGTGCGTTTCTCTCTTTGCCTTTTGTTCTCCCCCTTTTCTTTCCCTTATTGTTTTTTTTTGTATACCTTTTGTAGCACTCAAGTTCTTGGTAGCTTATAGCTTTTATTCTTTTGACATAGTGATTATGAACTGTGGCCATTCATCTGCAATTATGTGAAAGTGTTACTGTCTCTATTTTTTGAGTTATAGCTATAATAATTTGGCCTCTGACTCTGCTTGAACTTTTTTTTCTCCGTTTTAAATAGGAACAAATAATAAATAAGATGCTGTTATGCACTGACTCATCAGAAATAATAGACAATCTTTTGATCTGTAGGTTGATTACAGAGGTTATGAGGTGAATGTAGAAAATTTCATGAGGGTTTTAACAGGGAGGCATGAAAATGCTGTTCCAAGGTCAAAACGCCTTTTAAGTGATGAAGGAAGCCACATACTTCTGTACATGACTGGTCATGGAGGAGATGAATTTTTAAAGTTTCAAGACTCTGAAGAACTTCAAAGCCATGATTTAGCTGATGCTGTGAAACAAATGAAAGAAAAGCGTAGGTAAATGTGAGCTTCTTACGTATACTTTGCATATCTAGAAATTGCAGTATATTAGTATAATGCATTATGCAACGTGTTATGATTATAAATTTTATAATGGTTTGCACATAGCAGGGGGCTGGTATTTCTAATGATTTACTGTTCATGTTTGATGTGTGATTAATGTAGTTGTCGATCAATTAAATTAGATGATATGGATTCTATTTTATTATCTGCAGCTGTTCCATTTTTTTGATATTATTATGTGACTTTCTTCCTATGTATTCTCTGTGTAAGGCTTCTGTGGCAGGCATAGATTTTTTTTTTTAAAGCCGCAATCAAACTGACTTTTCTCGAGCATTTCTCCTCTAGTCCTCTTTCAGGCTTGGCACTTTGTTCTTTAAATTATACGACCATTTTTAAATATATTGGGATTTGGGAATTACCTTGATTGAGAAGTTGTTTTATTGTTCACAAAAGGAAGACACTGACTTGCATGTTACTGTTTATTTTATGATATTGATCAATCACGTAACAGTGCAAAAAGCTTTGTGTTGCTTTTGGCACACAGAGGGCTACCTTGTATACCCTCAAACCAAGTTTAAGTCTGCATGTACTAGTTTTCGGGTGATTACTATCCATATCTTAGTGGCTCACCTGTTTAATTTCTTGATTAGTGGCACTGCCATACCAAGGTTGATTGTCTCGAGTACAACCTTTTGTAGCTGGTTAGTTATTATTGCCATGGGAGGATGTAATCTAAGCAGATTTCAGTCATTGTGTTTAAATGGCAATATTCTACATTTTTTTAAACTTTAGATGTAATCCAATCAGATAAAATTTGAAATGTCAAAGCCTTTTTTTTATTAATGCTGAGAAGCCCTGTGGCCTATGGTGCCTGATTTTCTTGTTTATTTTGATTAATATTCAGACAGTTGCAAGGATTAGATTTAAAGAATTGGTTTTTCTTTTCGGAGCAAGTTCCTCTTGAGTAGGGCGGGAGAGGATTTCAGTGGATGACCACTCATCACCGGAGATAATACTTTGGGATGAAGGCTTAGATTGAATGATATATGAAATTTATTTTGTTAAGGAGCAAGTAATGGCTAATTGTCTAGATATAACTATAGAAACTGCTATAGGACCAGAATTTGCCAAAATGTCATTACATTTGTGCCACTGGCCAATTCATTAGCTATTACTTTATCTGCAATTTAACTAAGATTTAGAAAAATTAATTTGTAAGAAATCTCATATCAGCATCGTATAATTTTCCTTCATGAGACTACGAAGAAGATATGTCTTGGTGTTAATACTTTATGCTCATATACGTACTAGTCCCTACTCTCTGTATCAAAGTTGTTAGACCTGCTCTCAGAGCATTGCAAGTTGCTTACGTTTTTTTTCATGGAATTATACTCTCTGTACATGAGTTTGAATATTATGTTAAATCTGAAGATGCACAGTCTCTCTTAAGTTGATTCAATGTAAATGATGTGAATTTTAAAATAATAAAGTACCTGGTATTTGCTCTCTGTTTCAGATTCAAGGAGCTTTTAATAATGGTTGACACTTGCCAAGCTGCCACTCTCTTCAATCAGGTTTGCAACTGCTTAATGTCTGTGTATGTCATGGGATTCATTTTATGTCCTTAGCCTTTTGTGAGGAAGCTGAAATATAATGATTTGGTGTGATTTTAATTCCTCTTTTTACCGAAATTTGGACTACTTCATTTGTTTTGGCCCTCTCTACTATGTTTTCAATATTTTTTCTGAAATTGTATGATGCTGCTGGTAACTTAACAAAAAATAACTGCCTACTAGTCAGTCTTAATCAATGAAGATGCTTTCATCTGCCATGTCATGTTGGAAGTGTAAATAAGGTTGGAATGATTGAAAGTGTGGATAACGAGCCAAGTTGTAGAATATCTTTACTAATTGAACATTTGAACTATCAAATCATATTTATTTTCACAATCCATTTGCTCTCCAATCTTCATCAACAATGTCAGACAATGCCAACACAAGAGTGGGCTTGTTTTTTCTGTTGAGAATGCTGACATGCTAACCTGAAAGCCTTGTGAAATCTTACTGATGACAAATACAATTCTCCATGTCCTTTTTAATGTGTGAAATTCTTGTTGCACTTCATTTGGAGATATTCGATATACCGTGAGCTGGAATTGATCATTTGAACAAACAAATGTTCAGATATCACATACCAAAACAAGCATAGCTATCCAAGAAACAATAGATATCTAACTAAATCAACTCAAACCATGAAAAAGAAAAACATGGATCTAACATGGAACAGTTGAATAACTAGAGCGCACATGCCTCAGTAACTTTGCACAGGTGTGAGCGTGTGACAATTTTTCTCATAATGGCATGTGAGAATCAAAGCTTCTGATTTCTTTCTTTTTCTTCATTTCATTTCTTAGCCCCAAACACACATGCAGYGCTATTGGGCTCACTTTAGGCCTTCCTGAATGTACTCCATATCTTGCTCGTACAATGTTTCTCTCCACTGATATCATTAATTGGATATTTGTTTGTTGAATATGTTGGGGCACTGAACTGCTACTTTATTTGGTCTTATGTTGTAGCCTGGTTTTCTGAGCAGATTTGAGTGGTGATGGTAAACAATGGAAATAGGTGAATACGAAATAGAAAGACGATTTGGATTGCTATAGCTGAAAATACTAGAAGAACCCTAAAATATAATACAACTAAGGATACAAGAGATTCATCTCATCATCATTCATCAATAATATGACCACTCACCCTCGCTACCTAGTTATATTTATAGACAACTTATCCTAAGAAACTCCTAGAAACTTCTACTAACCCTTAATATCCAAGTTATTATAAATTACCTAAATTACCCCCTTCCTAGTAAATATCAAGTCATTATATCTTACTCCTCTTGCTTTGTTCTTTTTCTTTCCCGTTTCCCTTCTCATCCTTCTTCTTATGAAGTTAGTAAGGAATTTACCTATTGTAACTTGAAGACTAGACTAGATGCCCAAAGGCCTCCTAGAAAGAGCCACTTCTTCCAAGTAGAAGTTAAAATTCTTCTATCGACAAATTGAGGAACCATTGTGAGGGCTATAATAAGTGTGGAAAATCATCTTGCATCCTGACTTGAGCAGAATGTTATAAATTGTACTTCCGGACTAGCGTGTACAGCGTAGCTTTTTTAGGTAGTGTTTAGTGTTATGACTAGAATAAAATGCTACTTGGTTAATTTTTTCGATAGGGWAGCGTTTTGAGCAGATGTTAGCGTTAAATGCTACTTTTTTCAAACTAATAGAGTAATGTTTTAGCTTTTTTGCTTTCTGACTAGATTAAAAACCTACTTGGTAATTAATTTTCTTCTACAGTAAATACAACCGCTACTATTACCAAACTCTCATATTAGAAAATCTAACTTTACCGCTACTTCCACCGCTAACTACTAGCGTTTCAGCTATCCGCTACTTACATCGCTAAATGTTACTTCCATCGCTATTATTGCTGAACACGCCCTAACTTTATAATTCTGTTATTGATTAGCTTGAGGAAAAGGGCAGAGTTAGTTAGAGTATAAAAAGAACCAGATTTATAATGTGGAGTAGTAAGGAAAGTGAGGATTATGGGTTTAACACAAAGTGTTTTTTAGATAGCATTTGGGGTGTTCTGCAACCTCAAAATGCTGGAATTTACCTGTTGTTTACTGTAATTTTCTGATTTTATCAATCATCATAGTCAATTTTCTCGTTTTAGAATGTGTCCACAATCCACATTTTGCAGTTCATAGCACATAATGTAGTTTTTCTCCTTGTAGCTTCAATCTCCTGGTGTTTTAGCAATTGGGAGCAGCAAAAAAGGAGAGAATTCTTACTCTCACCACTTGGATTCTGATGTAAGTACAGATTTAGGTGATTGCAAGTTGCTACCTGGATAGATAAGATTTTGTGTGTATGGAGCTCTGAGCCTCTGACAAGTTATACACACTTTGATTCAATGTATAATTGTCAGGGACCATGTAGACCTGTTTGTCTTTTTCCTTATCGATTTTTTATATATTGTAAAAGTCTTCATCTGTTGCAGGTTGGTGTTTCTGTTGTAGATCGCTTCACTTATTATACTCTTGCCTTTTTTGAGAGGCTAAATATGTATGACAATGCTTCATTGAGCAGGTATAAATTTCTCTTCTTGTTTTAATTGTGAATTGTGATAGGGGAAAATTAAATCCTGCTTCATGCTGTAAGGGTGTGCCACATTAGAATGTTGAATATGCTATCACAATGTGAAAACTTCATAGCTGTGTTCTCTCATCATTTACTTTGACGTGCTAGTTTGGCATCAACGTCTTAGTTTTTTAGTTGGTAATTTTGAGCTATTTATTTATTTCAATTCCAAATTACCCAAAAGAACTGACTTTATGGCATGTTTGGATACATGGATTTCATTTGAAATCCTGGAATTGGGCCAAATACATTGTTTGGTAAGTTTAGGAATTTGGATTTGTATTTGGCCCAAATTCAAACCAAGCCAAACTTATGTTTAATGTTATGAATTTCAAATTCTCATAAAAATTACGTCATTTCAAATCCTTCATTTTCTTCTTCATCCTATATCTCTGGTTTCCTACCAACCTTTTCAACTCCTCCTCCATTACCATTACTGCACCATCACAACGTTTCACTCTCCTCCATTGCTCTCAACTGCAATGAATTTTTTTGGGAGATTCGTCAATCAACTACACAATGAAGGCAATTGCTACAATCTCAGTGTTTATAATTTATTTATTTTTTTTGCTCAATTTGAAGTAAGATTCAAGTTTTAATGTTTTAGACTCATCTTAATTTTACAATTTCTGTTATTTGGCATGTAAAAAAATCATTCGAAAAATAATTTATGGGTAAAATTAGGGTTTATATATTCAAGTATTATTTTCCTTTGATTTAAATCGATTAGATTGTAATTTTTGAAGAATTAGCGAAGTCGCATTTTTTGTCCAATTTGTCAGATGTTTGCACTTTGAGTTTTTTTTTTTCTTTTTTTTTTTTTTTGTGAAATTTTGGGGTGGAGTTTGTCTTTTCTTAGTTGATTGCTTTAACATGTTGTTAACATTGACAATTAGACATAAGTCTGAAATGAAAGTGAAAATAAAGACAAAAATGATAGTTGGATTGTTGTAACTATTGTAAATTGAATCTTTTATCTCCCAAATCCTATTTGTCTCCAAATATATTGTTATGGTTGAATTTCTGAAATTGAGATTCTAATGCTTCCCAAACATGTATATTGTAATTGAATTCTAGATATTCAAATTCTGATTTTGAATTCAATCATTTGAAATGAATTACCCATATCCAAACACAACCTTAAGAAATTCAATGAGGTATCCTGAGAACAGTAACTGATGTTAGCTGGTCAAATGCATGGCCTTAACATGTCTTGTCCCACAAATTGGAAATTCTAGTGTTCATCTCCACAAATTTTGGCGGGTTCTTTCTCATCTTTGATGGTATTAGATGATAATATTATGCATGGTCTTCCTTGGCAGTTTATTCAATTCTTACAACCCAAGCTTGCTTATGTCCAATGCTTATTACCGGACTGATTTATACAAGCGCAATTTAGATGAGGTATGTAATTCCCTGAACACATTTGATTTACTTTTTTGGTAGTCTTTACATGGTAGGCTCATGGCTGTAGCCTGTTAAACACCTCTCATTTCATTTTTTTTTTTTGGTTTAGTAAGTGTCTTATACTTTTCCAACTGAAACCTGTATATTTAGCCATATTCATGTTGCACGCTGTATCCCTTTTCCTTACTTTTGTAGACTCAGGGTCAAACCCTATCTGCTGCTTGTTTAGACATCTTTTCCCCCTCTATTTTGGAGAGATTAGAATTTCCTTATAATCATCTAGAGTGGATTCTGTACCTTCTATGTCCTCATGAGGCCATGACCTGGTTCGTTCACCGCTCTTCTGTCACCTTTTCCAGGTTCCTGTAACAAATTTCTTTGGTTCAGTCATGGAAACTATTCACACTGAATCAGCATATAAGGCTTTCTCAAGCAAGGATGCAATCAAGATGCCACTCGAACAGCCAGCTGACTTGCAGAAACATAGAGAGCTGCTAGCTGATAGCAGTTTGGAAAATAATTCCAGCTCAGTGGTGAAGCATTTCAAAAGCTATTAAATTGAATTCAATGAGACTTTCAAAAGCCTCAATTGCCTGGCTATGATTAGTCTAATAGAAAAAAAATTATTTGCTCTTTGTAGGATCAGGCTTGCCCTGTCCACCGTCTGTGGAGTAAAGTGCAAAAGAAGCTTGATAGCATCGGTGATGTAGAAAGTTTTGTGAATAATGGATTGTTGGTTATGCTGCCCTTGGTAGCAATTGCCACTTGGGTCTCATATTGAAGGTAATCTGCATACTTGCATATTCTTTCTTGGTCTTTTGCATCTTTGTTTTAGTATCCACAAGTTTAATTTGTTTCCATCTCCAGGTGCTGAGAGGCTAGCAGAAAGCAATCAAAAGATATCCGAAGCAAGTCTTCGAACGGTAATGCGTAGAGATCTTGTCACTCCACAAATTTCTGAAAATAGATTCTGTTCAAGTTTTGCTAACTGGTATGTTGGTAATTGGATGTGTCGTCAAGCACGGCAGGAGAAGCCTCAACCTGAAGTTTGCATTTTCCGTAAATGTTGACATGTGCTATTCTAATAGGGATAGCTGAATAGATACCTAGGAAAAGAGTGAATGCTGCTCAACAAGAACATTGTTGAGTTGTTGTAAAGCAATTGTACTAACCAAATATTTAGCTAAGGACCGAGCAACAATATTTTTAATTATGATTATTTTTTTTGGATGTGGCATTCCCCTACCACATCTAGAAGTCTAGAAGAGATTTTTGTTAGCTATGCTTGTTGTATAGGTTTGTTTGTGCATTACTTACATTGAACTTTTTCTGGCAACCTGAAGGATTGTTAAGAAGACATCAGATGAGGGGCAGCCATATCTCTAATCGATACTTTTATGTTATTGTTTTCATTAATTCACGGAGATGCATGAATTATGTGCTTCTTAGGACTGTGTGTGTGTGTTCAAAGTTTATGAGAGCGGCGAAAATTAAACCAGTGAGCTTTAAAGGGAATGAACTTTAACCTATGGTTGGTAAGTCCTGATAATTATCTTATTAGAGAGCAACTGTTGATGTGAATCACATGACACTGTATTCTGTAGGATTTAAGTGGTGCAAATATATCAATGCAGGAATATCTTTGTAAAGATAAAGATATCTTAAACGTTGTGATAACATGTGAACATATGAGTTGAATTTTGCAGCAGATCAGTTAATTAATCAGAAGTTGCATTACTCTCCTCTTCCGATGATACCTCAACCGATGAAGGTCTCTTTGTATCAGTGGGCAGCTTGCCTGGAGTGGTAAACCGATCATTAAACCAGCTCACTTTCACATCAATAACAACACCGTCATCCTCAATTCAAGCAGGCGTTAATAATGGTGCTATGAATCTGAAGTACAGGAATGAAAAATTGATTCGAACTCATAACATCATCGACCCATTTTTATCTTAGTTTGCAAATTTAACCAAATCCAAATACAGTATATATCCTCTATATCTGACATTAGTCTATCACTCTGTTGGTAATCAAAAGAATACAATGCATTAATGGAAGTGTGAAAAAAMTACAAGGAAGYAACAAGGGCATTTTCGCCTTCAAGAAGTTCTTAACTCAGGCAATCGCAAACTGTAGTATTGTAGTTAGTTCAAAAATAAAGGGAGGCATAAAGGAGGTGATTCCAAGTATCCGGGACTCCAGGAAGGCACCAATGACTGCAATCAGGAAGGCGATGCCTACCAATGCCATAAACTCCGGGATGAGCATCCCTTCTTAGCTGTGAAAGTGATGTTACTCTTAATAGTTTTACTGCCTTTTTCATTTCGTTCACAACCTTCTCCACTATCCTTTCTGCTGGATGCTGCTGCTCACCTTTTAGTCGACTGTTTGTCGTGCCAAGCAGGGGCCGTGTTACTCCTATACATGTTCGTGCATTCGGTGCTGTCCAGTTTAGCGCACTGCAAAACCAAAAAACACAAACAATTTTGATGCATCAACAATCAGATCAGGTGAGTTTCGCAACATATAATCATTGGATTTGGTTTGCTAATCAAATCCAGATCAAATACGACAAGTCTAAGCTGTAATGTTTGCACAAGCAAGCCTGTCATTAGTTTTTATCGAAATTCGAAGTTAATTAGCCTTGAACTAGAGAAACAAACAAAGTAATTATGTAATACGGAGTACAAATTATCTTACTTCATGTGATCAGGGGAAACTCCTTGAAAAAACACCTTTATTTTCGAAGAGCTCAAGTGCATGTCTACCCATCTGGCCCAGGTCCTCAATCCCTTTTCGTACGCAACGAGTCTGTCCATGTCCTTGTACATTTTATTCCCATACTCAATGAAATCCCACCTATATATACACATATGAAGTTTATATTACACCAGCAAATAAGTACAGAAAAGAATTGCTGAAGATCAATCATCAATATGTTAAATCCAGAGTTAATTCCAGTTACACTCACGGTTGTTTCCTTCCGGTGTGAAGCCACCAATGCCAAGTGTTGAAGATCAATACGTCGTAGCCCTTCCATGACGTTCCTTGGCTCACTGAATCAAGATCCAATACTCTACCAACGTCTTTATCCACAATTTTTATAAGGAATCCATCTCTTAACAGCACCAAAGAAGTGTTGTACTCCTGTTTTACACATCAAAGAAGCTAAGTTTTCATACTAGTGTGTAACATATCTAAGAGCCATTGCAACACACACGTAACAAAATTGATAGAGAATATATTATATTCCCGGGCCGTTAACAAAGCTATCTTCTGTCAATATAACAGTTTTACACACCCTTAATACYGATAGTAGTTGCTTCATTCTACAATTATAGTCTCCTATGATTAATATACATAAGCAATTGCAGCATATTTTACCCGAATTCAATTCAATTCAAGTTAAAATTATAGTCTCCTAATTAAGACTAACCTATTATATGCATGTTGATACAAGAAAGAAGAAAGTAATAATAAGACTAACTGGAAAAGTGAACTCAGAGAGGCCTCCGCTCCTGGTTGATGAGAACTTAGCGTGTGGCACGGCGGTGTGCAGCATGCAAGCAAGAGATTGCCACTGATTTAAGCTTATTGAATCTCCAACAAACAGCAGTCTTTTCCCCCTTAATCTTGTTAAGAAATCAGCACCATTAAACCTACGAAATAAAAAATGATCAACATTTGCCAACGTTGAGCTCATCATATCCTAACACACAGCTGTTTTCGGTGCATAATGGGCCGTAATGACGGTGGTGTGGACGAGATTTGATTTTATTATTATTACCTTGGTAGGGAGCAATGAGAAGGCTTCCATTTAAACTTGAGATAATTTGTGTCAGGTCTTCCATTCTTTTCGCAACCGAATTGTTTCTCAAAGAAGGAGCATTGAGATGCATCATAAAGAGGATATGAGCTATCAAACACCCATTGTCCTGTGTAAAAATCACATGACTTGCTAACATCATGACTAATAATCTTCTTCCTCTTCTTCTTATTTTTGCTAATGTTATTGTTCTTCATACAAACCTCTCCACTCTCCACTACCACTAGCAACAACAGAAGCATACAAATTTGAGTGAAGTTTTTCATGATTAAAATGTTTAAGAGAGTTTGTTATGAATTATTGTGCTTAACTGCTAATATATGATATTAATGGGTGGTTAATTACCCTTTTTAATTAGTGGGTGGTTATGAAAGGAAGTTGTAACAAGAAAAAGGGAATGTTCATTTTATGATGATAAATGGTTTTAATTTGTTAATGAAAAATAATGTTAATAAATGTCATATGTTGTCAATGAAAAGAAGGTTAAAATTTGTATATTGTTATTACCAGAAAGAGAGAGTTCAATGGGGTTGAAAAAGTATGTTGCTTAGCTACCATGAAAGTGAAGAGAAGTGAAGCATGTAACGGATGAGAAACTGATTGATTGCAAGAGAAAGAATGTGTGTTAACTGCTTTATAAAGAATTTATATATTTGTGCTAAGCTTATAAGGCCCTTGAGGAGTATGTAGGATGGAGATTAACCTGGTGTCCAAATTTACGCGTGACGCGATATAAGTTTATTAAGAACGTATAAAAATGGATATGTCAATGTTTATATGTTAGACGTAAAATCCAACATTTTGAGAAATCACAGACACGAAGATCAGCAGGGAGATCCTTAAGTATCGAATTTATAAAGCTTGCAAAGGATAAATACTARAATACCATGGCTCAAATTAAAGAGGGCAATATATAACAAATCCACATAGGGTGTGATATATAATAGCATCAACAGCCACTTTTGATACACATTTTTTATACACGTATAATTATAATGGGAGTATCAGAATTTTACAAAAACCAGAGTGTACTGAGTACATACATAGGGTACATGATATTCATACTTAATATGCTTCGCGTTTCCTGGTATACACGTATTAACGTATAATTATAATGGGAGTATATAGAATTCGTTATGTTTGAATAGTTGTATGTGAATTAATACAKCCGTAATATCCATGTTTCCAAACCACCACCTTCAAAGTTTAGGAATTGTAACATGAAGTATTCCCTCCCTGCACCAAATTCATGTTAAAGTTCATTATCGCGGGGCAAAAAAAAAAAAAAAAAAATACTGGCCAATCATAGCATGAAGAGTATGCCGCCCTTCATAGTCTTCTGGACTTATATTAGACTTACACAAGCTCTGCAGACACAGATTCTTTGTTTGCACCAGGTGGAAGTGGCCATGTGACTTGATACGGTCCTTGTGCGATTTCCCTCCTATGGTAAGTTGCGAGAGGATCATTTGAACAGCCTGCTGTTTTCCACCACTTCATCAAGCGTTTCCCTCTCACAATCAAGCTGAGAAACAAAAACCAAAAGTGTAAACATAATGAAACACATAAATGACAAAGATAACAGGTGCTWTTATRTCAGGATTTCATACTATTTGTCATCCATTTCCACTCTAATATCATTAATCTCGACACCAGGAAGTTCTACTGTGATTACATAGCTTCTTTTGGATTCAATAACGTTTATCCTTGGCGACCATCCTGTTCCTACAACAGACATAAATAAATCAAATTAGTATGACATAGGATAAGATTAGTTACTGCAATAGATATACTGCATTCATGTACACTGAAATAGTGAAATGATGATGTGTAATCTTGTTAGTTTTTAATAAGTTTTATAAGGTGGTTGTTGACAGCTTCTCCTCTCAAAATATAAGTATATTGATAATTAGAATAGAAAAAAGTTGATGGTCAATGTTGATCAGAGACTGAAAAAAGAGTGGTTGCAAGTGTTGCAATTAATAAGAAATGGAGATAAATATATATTCAGTTCCTTGGAAAAATACATAGTTACATTACATACCATTGGTTTGTGAAGAATTCATCTGTCTTGTGCAAGTAAGCTGTTTCTCTTGCGGTGTGGCAGATGTGTGGCACTCTGATGCAGGCAACATCTTATCTTGTTTGGCYATTTCAGTTGCACCGGTGTCAGAGCACTTCAAATCCTTCTGAATAGGCATAGCAAAGAGTGGTCCTGCAGAGCCAGGACGAGAATGTGAAGGTGGCTTAGGGGTGGCATCCTTTACCTCACTCTCGCATTCAGCGGGACACGCTTTTACTCTGGCAACCTGATTTCCCTGGAATAAAAGATGTCATAAAACAGTTGGCTTCAAATTCAAAATGTAGTTGCTTGGTGTAGGAAAGACAGATTACAGATTAACTTTAGGTGCTTGCATGTCACCTGCAGTCCCACAGAGGTAGCCCCTCCTTCTCTAAAGTGAAATATTTAAACACTTTCTAAAAATCGATGTCTAGGAAGACCTTTCAACACTTGTATAATGAATTAAAGTGCCTCTTTTCTTTCGATTAAATCAATCCTTATTTAGGCAGAACTCTCTATCCACATCAAATATTTAATTCTAAAAGTTCACAGCTATTTGAGCGTCGGTTTATGATGAATCTCAATCTGAATATCTGTTAGTACCTGTTGATCAGAATCCATTGCTTGCCTCATGAAATATCCTAGGGAGTCAGACGATTGGCGTCCGAATAACAATCTGTTATCTAGCCTTTTAAACGAAGTGCTCACACTGCTCAGATTGCTGTTGCAGTTCTGGAACATCACAAAATTGCACAATTTATATTATACTGGATCAGAAAAAAAACAAAGAAAAGCAAAAGTAATAGTGAAGAGGAAAGAAAGAAGTAGCTAGCCAAGGAAGTTCTTCAAAAAAATTCAACATTGTTAAAGACATAACAGGTGAAAGAGGCATTATTGGCAGTGCATCATACTTCTGTTAGGAGGAGCTCCAAAAAGAAACAAGTGATCCAATTGATTAGCTCTATAAATAAGAGAAATTAGTGAGAGGTGGGGAAAACATAAATTTTTTTATCGTTGGGTGTTTTAATTAGTTCTTGGGAGAGAACCAAGCCTCTTGAAAGCTTGAATAACATCGACATTATTACCAATATAAATCATCACCTTCATATGGAACAGAATTTCAGTTCATTACAAGGGAAAATATTTTTAAAACCAAAACATTGTCTGGAATCTGCAATTCAGACATTAACTTCTAAATTTACGGTTCCAAATCAAATTACTTAGAAAAAACTTATGGTCCTGACTAAGCCTTTACGTTCATACAGAAAGCTAACATCCAGTTTTCATTCGATTCAGCATAAATATATGAAGTACTTAACTCTCCAACCTGATAACTTATCGCTTGATTTTAACTGTTTATCCACTGCTATCTATCAGTCTAAAATTTCACAGCTATTCGGAATATTGGCTCATGCTGGCACCAATTTGAAAAACAGTTACTAGTTAGGGAAAAACTGCGAAATCTCAAATATACATAGCTAGTACCTGCTCCTCAGAATCTGTAGCTTGTCTCATGAAATGCCCTTGGGAAGCAGAAGATTGACGTGCAAATAGCAACTTGTTATCCAGCCTTTTAAAAGAAGTACTCAAATTGCTGCTGCAGTTCTGGAACATGATGAAATTTCACATTCTTGTTATTCTGTAAGATCAAAATGGGAGAAAACAAAATTTTATAGCAAAACGAAAAGAAAATAGAGGCACTTGAAGTTGGAACGAAGGATGATCTTCAATTGCTTTTAATGTCTAGAGTCCCGACATCAAGTTCATTGTTTACTGTGTCGATTCTTTCAATGCCGATCACCTAGTAAACAACGAACTTATGGTCTGGACAAAGGCCGAATGTTCACTAAACTCCAACATTATTCAAGCTTTGTTTTTTCAGCTAAACCATACCAAGTACAAGTTAAAACTTCAGGTCAATAAGGTTCAATAGATTTCAACTTGTATTAGATATGAAGTCGAGAAGAGCTACTGAAGCTTAGCCTACAACTACAGGCAGCATGTTCGATTGACAACTAGATTATATTCAGCTTATGACAAATTAAAGAAGTATGCAAGCAAACATGAGTAAGTGAGTAACCAATTGGATAAAATGAAGCATCAATCTCACTCAGTGCTAAGCACTGTGCTTGACTAGTACCTAGCTTCTCCATATAATGCTCAATGCGAATGCCRCACAGATGAACACCGCCTTTTTTAAATATCATTTCTCATCCAACATTCCAACATATATCAGAAAGTTAAACTTTTTKTCCATCAAATTCTCACAACTTTATTCATTCTGCAGAWGGGGGAGGAAGATCTWAGTAGATGGCTACAACACGGAATAATCACTTTTGTTTTATGCAGCCGATCCCACTCTGGGAGTTTATGAAATCAAGGCTTTGACTGAATGATTATTCATCAAGTACAATGCAAAGCTTTCAACATAAGCAAAATACATAAATTAAAGATCATAATAATTGTTGACATGCATATTTTAGAAGTAAACAGCAACACAAAAATGATGGGCTAATTAAACAAATCATGAAGTCCACTCATTATGTAGGCCTGTAGGGGATAGTTCACTAGGATGGCTACTTGGGAGTCAGAATCATAATTTTGGTTCATGTAGTCGACCTCACTTATGGGATTAACACTTTGACGGAATGATTGTTAATTAAATACAATGCAAAATTTTTCATTATTAGGCTTAACATAAGCAAAAGACATCAATTAAAGATCATAAAAATAACTCATTAGGCATGACAGCCGAGTTCTGCCATGCATATTTCAGAAATAAACAGCAACAGCCAACAAATAATAATCATCATCATCATCATCATCATCATCATCATCACCAAGCATTAAAACTGCAGTAAATGAAAAGAATTACCAAAGGAATTAAGTGGGTGTTTGATGCAGTGACATCCTCAGTGAGAATTCCAGCAGAAAAATGACCAGTAATGGTGTTGATCCTACGCCTTGCTACTTGACTCTCCATATTTGCCACACTTTACACCAAACACAAGATAAGATTTAAAGCTTCAGTTTTTCAAGATTTTTTTGACTTGGGTTTTTGCAAAATTTTACAATGATTGATTGATAAGTGGTGTTTATTTAGTTGAGTGATCAATAGATTTTTTTTTTCTTTTATCTTAATAATTGGAGGGTAGTGTAATTTTGGCTGCTTGTATATAATGATTGCTAAATATAACTCCACTTTACTTAAACGCAACCCACTTAAATACCTGTAATACCCTTTTATCTCGCATCACTCCYATTTTCTTCRAAAGACCAAAATTCCTAAACTGCTTCCTGCTTCCTGCTTCTTTCAATAGATCGAATGTCATTGTCATTCTAATGAAACAAACCCAATATCACTTTTTAATCTCTTTTCATGTGATTTAGTAATCCTAGTCTTGCTTAGTTGCCTATTTCATCTTATTATTTGATAAATTACTGACGAAATTAGAAATCAGGGAATTGAAAATCACACCCAATAATGCATCACTAATGCATCACACATATCAATTCGATCATGATAAATCCACGTTTTCGTATATTAAACTTCAATATATGTATGTTTGTCTTGTAAATTAAGAGGAAAATTCAGCAAAAAGGAGTGTAAAATGATTAAAAGTTAGAGTCTTTTGTTGTTGTAATTTAATTGGGAGAAGGCTATTTCATGGTGTGCATTCTTGTAGTATTTTATTTTCATGTAATTGGGCTAAAATTTCAAGGTATGGCTCACGTAATTGGGAAGAAGTAGAATAACATGTATGAAGTATAGGCCACTATTTTGTTTAATACACATGAAACAATAGCCATGAGTTTGTATATGCAATGAGTCCCCACCATATTAGAGAGAGAGTGCCAGTGAGAGAGAGTCTCCCACCAAATTTTCACAAAATCATATTAGAGAGAGAGTGCCAGTGAGAGAGAGTCTCCCACCAAATTTTCACAAAACCATATTAGAGAGAGAGTGCGCCAGTGAGAGAGAGTCTCCCACCAAATTTTCACAAACCAACCATTCTGCCACTGCTGTAGTCACCGGAAAAGACTTCGACGATTCAGGTAAGGTCGTGTCGTTCAAGGATGCCCTCATTCAGGATGTGGTTTCACAGCGCTGCTCCTCATCCAACCACCCACCACYCTCCACTACAACCTCCATTCCACAGTTCTCCTCATCCCTCTGCTCTACCCATCCACCACCTTCCTTTGATAACATTCACCACTCCGTCTTACCCCTCCATCCCTCCACACTCACCTCTCTATCTTCCCCATGGGTTCATACGTTGATTTGAAAGCTGGTGGGTGTTGTACCCGGATTTCACYTAAGTCCAGCCCACTAAGCAAAACCTAGAAATGGTCAGCAACCTCCCGCGAGAAAATAGGAAGCARCTGGATAAGTCCACCYGRAGCAACGGYTAGGAGAAAGACGTTGAGAAATACGCGACATACAATYAGCAGCCCGAAGATACTTAACCTAGTAGGGATTCTCACTAYAAATATGTAACAAATGTAATTWGAAGGATCATCTCATACTCTCTACTCTCATCTGAATTCTTATCAAATACTTAGCTGATTTCTTCAGTTTGTAATCGTGAAATGAGCCGATTGAGTGCTAAAGTCATAGTGGATTGGTAGTCTCATCACTACCCGCGGTTTTTCCCCGATTTGGGTTTCCGCGTCACCAATTCTCGTGTTCTTTCTGTTTTTGCATTCGTTTATTATTGCTTTGATTCTCATTATCGAATTGATTAAACCATCTAGTTGCAGGTCACGATCCTTGCTAGGTAGATTTGCTTGTTAGTTAAAATCTGCCTAAACATTTTGGCGCCCACCGTGGGGCCTGCAGCTTGATTCGTTTTTTTAAAAAAATAGTAAAGGGAGTATACTCCTGTTACTTTACTTTCCTTTTAATCGCATAATTTGAAATTTTTTGCTATGGCTTCTGAAATTGGCACTCCTAACCCCCCCAACACTTCTGAACTGCTGGAATTATTGTCCTCATACAGGGAAGAACTCCAAAAGAGTAAGGAAGAAACCCGGCTAGCTCTTCAGACCCTAAGGGTTGAAGTAACCRCCGCRTCAGGTAGTCGACGTAGACGTGTTAATACTGAAAATATCCCTAACATGYAGGAGTTATCTTCAGGTGAATCARAAGATGAGGAAGATCCCTCCTTCYGTGAGGAAGAGATGGAAGAGCCTGAAAGCGGCGAGTAYGAGACCCCGGAAGAAGAGAGATCCCCCGAAGAAGAAGATTCCGATCCCAGCACCAGGAGGCTGGCTAAGCTGGAATCCGAAAATAAGCGAATGATGAGGATGCTAGCTAAGCTTCATGGTGCTCCCGTTCCGGTTGCCCACGAGGCTGCAGATGGTTATACCCGTACCCCCTTCATGGCAGCCATTGCTAGGGCAAAGATCCCTAAAAAGGTAGGAATTGCTATGCCCAAATTATATGATGGTACTACTGACCCACATGATCATGTAGCGCAGTATAAGCAGAGGATGTGGGCTCTATCCATCCCGTGGAATTTGATAGTAGCCWCCATGTGCAAGTCATTCGGATCGACACTRTCAGGGCCCGCCCWACAGTGGCTGATCAACCTAAAGYCAGGTTCTATCCCGAATTTTGCTACCTTGATTAATAAGTTTTACCTGCAATTTGCTAGCAGTAGAGCAATCGATAAACTGCCTAGTGATTTGTACTTCGTCGTCCAGAAACCTGGAGAGACATTGCGCAAATACCTAGACAGGTWTAGCTCTGAGATGATATCTATTAAGAATCTGGACGCATCTACCACCATAGAAGCGTTCAGAAGAGGACTAACCCCTCAATCGAGGCTATATTATGAGTTGACCAGGTACCCCTGTACGTCCTTCGCCGACGTATAGACAAGAGCTAGGGCTGAGATCCCGGTAGATGTTGCAGGCGTTGTCGACGCGATGGCTAAGCTGGATGCCCCCGTTAGGTGGCCATCTAAAAGCCTTAAGCCTGATAGCGAAAAAGACCCTTCTAAGTGGTGTAGCTACCACCATGACCGTGGCCACAACACGGAGGAGTGCAACGCCCTAAAAAAGGAGGTAGCCTGGCTAATAAGCAAGGGTCATCTAGACCATTTGCTAAGCCGGAGAGGTAAGCAAAATTATAATAACCGTGGAAATAATAACCAAAATGCTAGTAACCGTGATAAACAGGTACAAAAGAATCCTGGAGCTTCCGCTCCTCCCCCGGATCCATCTCATGTGAAAGTAGTACAGATAATAGCAGGAGGCTCAGAGGTATGTGGACTAACATACTCTGCAGCCAAAAGAAGTGCCAGAGCGAAGCCGGATGGGCAGCCAGCTAGCACCAGGTCCGACCTGGATATGCAGCTAGCATGTATGCCCATCACTTTCGACGACGAAGATGACGATGAGGAGCACCACGACAGTTTGGTAATCTCCCTAACTATAGCTAATTGTTTGATTAAAAGAATATTAATTGATAGCGGTAGCTCTCCCTAGCGTGATCTTCAAGAGTGTCCTAGAAAGTATGGGTTACAGGAAAAGATATAGCGTGGAATCACTGTCCTAGTAGGTTCAGTGGAGAATCCCAGCAAACCATCGCGAGGTCACTCTACCTACGTACGCAAGGGAGTGAACCTCGCCACAAATTTAATGTATAGATAGCCGTTCTGCTTATAATGTTTTTTTGGGTACCCCCCTGGATTCATAAGATGAAGGCGGTACCTCGACTTACCATCAGGTTCTTAAGTTCCCACTAGCTGGGTGTGCAGGAATTAGGGGAGATCGCAAGATGGCCTGGGAGTGCTATAGCGTGATGTTGAAGCCGAAGAAGGAGCCCATCTAGCAATTACAGCTAGATTCAGTACCCGTAAGCCCAGCGATCAAGACCTAGATGAAGTGGTGCTGGATCCAGCCTACCTAAGCAAACTGTGTTAATCGCAGCTAGCTTGAGGCAGGCGAAAAAGGTAAACTAATGAATTCCTAAAAGCTAACAAAGACTGCTTTACTTGGTCCCACGAGGACATGACAGGCATAGACCCGCCTAATAACTCACGGCTAAATGGACCCTCACGCCAACCGGTGAAGTAGAAAGGCGAAAATTTGCGCCTGAACGGAATACGATAATAAATGATGAGTAGCCGAGCTACTGAGGTGCGGAAGATAAGAGAGTATCCTACCCAAGAGTGGCTAGCTACGTGTCGTGGTAAGTAAAAAGAACGGTAAGTGGAGGGTTTGCATTGATTTCACAGATTAAATAAAGCATGCCCTAAGACCCCTTCCTTTTACCTCATATAGACGCAATGGTAAACGCCACTGCCGGTCACGAAAGATTAAGTTTCCTAGATGCACATTCTAGTTATAACCAAATCTCATGCACCCCCACGACCAGAAAAAATTGCCTTTGTCACCGACAAGAATATATTGTTATACTGTTATGCCTTTGGTTTTGAAAAATGCAGGTGCAACTACCAGCGACTTGTAAATAAAATGTGCCAAAAGCAGCTGGGGACACGATGGAGTAAACATAGATGACATGCTAGTTAGTCCAGAAAAGCAGGCGATCACATCGCCCACCTTAAGGAAACGTTCGAAGTTCTAAGGGAATACCGAATGAAGTTAAATCCACCAAGTTCTCATTTGGGGGTGGCCGCAGGTAAGTTTCTAGGTTACATAGTAAACAATGAGGAATAGAAGCTAATCCGGATCAGGTAAAAGCTATCCTTAACCTAGAATCACCTAAGAATCTAAATAGGTCAAAAATTGACAGGACGAGTAACGGCGCTAAACAGGTTCATTTCGCGTTCATCAGACAAATGCCACCTATTTTACAACGTCTTTAAAAGAGAACAAAGGCTTTGACTGGACTAATGAAACGAAAAGGCCCTGCAAGCACTAAAAGCCTACCTGGTTCCCCCTCTGCTGACCAAAAGCAGATGGAGAGAACCTTCAGCTCTATCTAGCTGTCAGTAGCAAAGCCGTAAGTGCATGCTAGCTAGAGAAGCTGAAAACAACAGCTACCCATATATTACGTAAGTAAACATTGTTAGAAGAAGAATCAAGGTATTCCTCCCTCGAAAAACTCGTACTAGCATTAGTTATCGCTTCTAAAAACTTAGACACTATTTCGAAAACGCATATTATAATGGTTATGACTAACTACCCAATAAAGCCGTGCTCAGAAACCCGAGCTAACAGGAAGAATGAGCAATATGGGCAATCTGTCTAAGCGGATACGATATCAAATACATGCCTAGAACATATAAATCACAAGCGTTAGCTGATTTTGTGGCGACTTTGCCAGGCCTAGAACCACCCGCCGTCCAGGCAGTAAGCACAGTAAAGATAATGGCAACTGTAGGTCGCCTCAGGGGACATGATAGTAAAGTTATATGCTGCGATTTTAAAGCACTAATAATGAAGCAGAATATGAAGCTTTGCTTGCAGGTATGGCGGCAGCTAGAGACCTGGGGGACCACCTCCAAGTTTTTAGCGATTCATTGCTGATAGTAAGTCAGCTGAAAGGCGAGTTAGCAGCCAAAGACTCCAGAATGGCCAGGTACCTAGAAATAGCTAAAAAGAAAATGAATGAATTCGATAAATTTGACATCAAGCACGTACCGATGAGAACAGAACCGAAGGCAGATTCTCTAGCCAGCCTAGGCTCAGCCATGAGGAAATGTGATGTATTGTATTATATATGGTTTTTCTCCATTCTCTTGCTATATCGAATGGTTTTTGCCTTCTAAGGCCCTCTTTGCTACTAATGTTGTTGTTTAGTGTTGAGTAAGTTTTAGGTTGCTTCATTATTTGGAGTGATTCAGAGACTTATTTGCAAACCTACAGAGTTTATTAGAAGTGGCAAGGAGCTAGGAGTGGAGCGACGCAAAGAAGTTGATACATGCTCACTCTTTTGACCATAACTTATGTTTCGTTCGTCGGATTGGTGCGATTCCAGTTGCATTGGAAACTAGACTTCGATAGCTTCAATTTGCTAGGTCACATGTGTGATTTGAACCACCAGAGCTCGAGATATGGCCTCTAGAAGATGGACGATTCTGCTGCCAAAACCGTATCGATCCGATTCGGATCACCACCCGATCCGATCGGATCGAGGCCCGATTCTGCACTTAAGTTGGCTTTTAATGAAGGGCATGATTGTAATTTAGCAAGCTTAGTTTAATTTAGATATTTTCTGATGTTTAAAGGGATAGAAATCCTAATTCTTCTATATCTTTATTCAATTTTCTAGTTTTCATCAATATACAAAAATTCCCAATTACGTATTGTGAACCCTAGTTTTGGCTTTTCAATAGAATCAATCATTCAATCATCAATTGCAATCCTTCTTTGGTAATTAATTCTTCTTTAATTCGTTTCTTTATTGCCTTCAATTGTTTATGCTTTTGATTATTGCTTTGAATTGTTTTAGTTCTTAATTATACTTCCAATTATTCTAGTTTTATTATTGCTTTAATATTCTTGTGCTTTGATTATGTCTTTCCAACTACATCATCATGTTTAGTTTAATTATGAGGAGTAGTCTAATTTCTAGAGCGATTGGGACTATAGCAATATGATTGATTATTAATTGGTTGATTCAATTCATGCTTGGCTTTTAATCAAATTCCTATTAGATTTGTATTCATGTTAATCAATTTCGTAGGCCCGACTTAATTGCTTAATCTGATTAGTCACAAGTCTCTAGATCTAGCGATTGAGACTTAGAACAAGATCAACATCATAGGTAGAACGAGACTTTCCTAGGTGAGAGATACGGTTAGGAGTAGTTCTATGGTTTAATTGATTCGAGAGAGCTTTAATCCTGTTTGATTATGCCATGTTATGATTGTTGATGCAATTTGTTGTCAATTACTGCTATAGTTGTTGGTACCATTGAGCCAACCAGGCCCAATGCCACAGGGCCCATGTCAGCTAAGTCAATAAGCCATATTCGTGTAAGCTGATCCATAGGCGCAGTCAAAGGGAGTCAAGCCACCAACCACTTATCAAAAGTTGGATACATGATGAACACCTACCCCTGGTATCTCAGTACGCCACTGTCAACATTGAGGAAGCCTTGACATGGGCAAGTTCGGGTATAAAAGCAGGCTGAAGTCCCAAGGGCTGGTAAGTTCATTCGAACACACCATCTACATTATATCTCTCTCTTAAATATTGATTTTACCCTGGTAAATACTGACACCTCCATCGAAGGGGCTGTTCTGTTTTTTTTTTTTGTTTCGGTTGCCCCAGGGTATTCAACTGGGTTTTGTTAGGAAAAGGAGTGCAGCCAAGGCTCCTCTTGCTCGGCAGCGGCTCGGTTGGCCACTGCCACGTTAAGCATACTATATTGTACCAACATGGCGCTAAGGAGGGGCTAGTGTCACATATTGAGTGAAGAGAAACCATGGGGAATGGCATCCACCAAAAGAGATGATGCATGGTGACGGAGTGACTCATAGAAGGCAGAGGAGTTCTCATCCAGGCAATGAAGCGCCTCCTCAAGACTGACCAGTCCAGCAAAGACCCGAAAGCGGGGAATGTCAATGCCACCACACACTCATGCACTTTCCCATCACAAAATCGAAGGACCGAATAACTGGGTCGTTTGACAGGTGTGACTTATCAACCAAGAACTCCTCTCTGAGTGAGACAGAGGTTTACTCGACTCCAACCGATCCAGACCAGGTGAGCAGGCAAGAATATGTTAAACGTGCAGGTCTGGATTCCTCAGTTATGGTGAAACACTTCGGAGTGGAGAACCACTAAGGCATTACTTTTATGGTCCCAAAACCTGCCCCACACCAAAAGCGTCGCCAGGAGGTACATGACGCA